>VDFB02282995.1:0-60331 GCA_007258455.2 Sequoia sempervirens | reverse complement strand
AAAACAGGATGGAGAAGCAACTGGACAACAAAAAATCGATATAATGATTAAAGTAGGGAAGGGAGACACCCTTCCTGAACAACAATGAAAATCTTATCCTGGAATGTTAGGGGCTTAAATGCCCCTAACAAGTGGAGCCTTATTAGGCGCCACATTGATGTTTGTCAAGCAGAAATATGTATGTTCCAAGAAACAAAATTAGGTGGTATTGCTTTGGAATCCCTTGGCAGGAAATTGAAGCTCTGGAAATGGGCGGGAGTGGAAGCGGAAGGTGCTTCTGGTGGTCTGATGATTCTCTGGAAACCACAATCAGTATTGGTCGAAGTGATGCATTTGAGTCGACATTGGATGGCATGCAAGGTACGAAGCTTAATCTCAAATCTAAGCTTTAACTTAATAAATGTGTATGGACCTTTAATGTGTCTTCAAAAAAAATTAGTATGGCTAGAACTGGATGGTATACTGCAAAACTTTCATCAGGAACCTAGTATTTTAGGGGGGGATTTCAACGCCATACTCAGGTTGGAAGACAAGAAAGGGGGCTTTGGTAAAGTCCTACAGTCTCAAAAGGACTTTTGCAGCTTTGTGGAGAGAAATTTTCTTTTTGAAATTCCTATAAGCAATGGAAACTTTACTTGGACGAACCGAAGAAAAGGGTTTGGTAGTATAGCAGAAAAATTAGACCGGTTTTTCTTTAAAGGAAATCTGAGCCTGTTTCCATACTCATTAGACAGCAAAATAAACTCTGGTTCGGGCTCAGATCACTTCCCTGTTCAGTTAATCTTTGAAGGGGACAAGGGCCCGCTCAGATGTCCATTTAAATTTGAAATGATGTGGTTTAAGGATCCCCATGTGTTGTCATTGTTGGAGCAGTGGTGGAATGAATGTCCAAAGGTGGGCTCAAGCCTTTTCAATGTGGTCACAAAATTAAAATATCTCAAACAGTGCTTAAAACAATGGAACAAAGATTGTTTCAAAAATATCTTTGCAGAGAAAGTGCAAACTGAGACAGAGTTAGCCTCTTTAGCAGAGGTAATTATGAAAAATGGTATGAATGATTCATGTTATTTGGAAGAAAAGGCTTTGAACAGCAAGCTTAATGATTTACTGATTAAGGAAGAAATTTTTTGGAGGCAAAAATCTAGAGAAGTTTGGTTAAAAGCAGGGGATAGAAACTCAAAAATTTTCCACAATTCCACAAAAGCAAGACGGGAATACAACAGAATTTCCTGCCTGAAAGTTGGGGATGGAAGTTTGATAGAAGACCTGGATGAGATTAAGACTTCTGCAGTTAATTACTTTCAGAATTTGCTTAATGACTGGGAAGGTTCAAACTGGAAGGTTCAAAATACATTATTGCAAGTCATACCGAAACTGATAACACAAGAGCAATCAAATTCTTTGAATGCAAAATTTACAGAAGAGGAAGTGAAGAAGGCAGTTTTTGAGATGCAACCAGAGAAAGCGTCGGGTCCGGATGGATTTCCAGCTGGCTTCTTTCAGAAATGTTGGCACTTTCTGGGCAAGGAGGTATGGGAAGCTATAGAAGATTCGCGATGGCACAAAAGGGTGCTAAAAGAAGCAAACAACACTCTTTTGGCGTTGATTCCGAAAAAAGAGAAGCCTGAACAGTGGGAAGATTTTCGTCCAATATCGTTATGCAATACAATCTACAAGATTTTAGCCAAAACTGTTGCTAACAGACTAAAAAATATCCTTCCTTTTATTATTTCTGAGGAACAAACAGGCTTCGTCCCAGAAAGGTCAATACTGGATGGAATCATCATAGCTCAAGAAGTTATTCATTCAATTCAAAAAATGCACAAGTCGGCTATGCTATTGAAACTAGACATCAGGAAAGCATATGACAGAGTAAATTGGAGATTCCTCTTTAAAGTAATGGAAGCATTTGGTTTTCAAAAGGGCTGGTTAGACTGGATTTTTGGATGGATTGCTAGCCCGAGGTATTCTGTATTGGTAAATGGATCTCCGGAGGGGTTTTTCACTTCCTCAAGGGGCCTGAGACAGGGGGACCCGTTATCCCCCTTCTTATTCATAATCATGGCTGAGGCCTTGGGGAGGTCGATTGATAAGGCAAAGGAACAAGGTGGGGTTCTTGGCTTGCAAGTCACTAGTAGGCTTCCCAACATTTCACACCAGCAATTTGCGGATGACACAATGCTTTTTGGTGAAGCAACAGCAAAGGAAGCGAAAAATTATAAAAAACTGCTTGAAGAATACTCCAAGGCTTCCGGTCAAGAAGTAAGCAAAGCGAAATCTGAAGTTTTCTTCTTTAATACACCCTGTCCCAGCGAGGTTCAAATATTACGAATGCTGGGATTCAAAAAAGGTCAGCTTCCATGTAAATTCTTAGGCCTACCTTTGGACAAAGGTATTAAAAATGACAGTGCTTGGAGCTCAATGGTTACAAGATGCAAAGAGAAAATTTCCGCATGGAAGAACAGATGGCTTTCGTGGGCAGGTAGGCTTACCTTGTTGAAATCTGTAATATCGGCACTTCCCATTTACATGTTGTCATGCCTGCAATTAACTAGTGGAGCGAGCAAAGAATTAAACAAGATAATGAAAGATTTCTTCTGGAAAGGTAATTCAGACCAAAAAAAGATTCCTCTTATAAAATGGCAGAAAGTATGTGAGAAGCGTGAAAATGATGGGACAGGCTTGAGAGTTGTTTCAAAGCAAAATAAGGCTTTAGGGGCGAAGTTGGCTTGGATCATCTACTCCAAACCTAATCTAAAATGGGTTAAGATCATCAGAGCAAAATATCTAGTCCCCGATCCAAATTATTTCCTAACTGCAAAATCCCTCCCTTCTGGATCCCGGATTTGGAACTTCATCAACAATTCCAGAGACCTGATCTCGGATTTTCTTACGTGGGAGGTGAAGGATGGTCAAGGAGCACTATTCTGGGAGGATTCGTGGGAAGGCCATTTTGCATTAGCAAGGGTTCCTGAATTTTCCAAAATAATGGAAAAAACTAAACAGTTATGGGGCACAAAAGTGAGGGATTACATAGACTTTGCGGATAATGCGAAGGAAGGAATTCGAAAATGGAAATCGGTGAAATCACTGAATCTGGGAGTTCAAGAGACAAAGCTTTTTGAACAGGAACTAGCAAAACGCAGAATATGGGTTAGAACGGGAGAAGACAGATTGAGATGGGATGCTGCTCCAAACGGAGTCTACACGACCAAGGCTGGTTATAATGTGTTATCAGTCTCTTTAGAATCCAAAGCAGAATTACCCCGCAACCTGTGCTGGAATAAGGCTTGTTTACCGAAAGCAGGGATCTTCACTTGGGCGGCCGCGCAGGGCAGAATTCTTACAGGCGACAGATTTTTAAAATTGGGATATCACGGCCCAACTAGATGTCCGTTATGTCATATGGCAGAGGAGACCGTGAACCATTTATTATTGAATTGCTCTTATACTCAACAGATGTGGAGCTGGTTATGCTCTAAATTAAGTTGGTCCTCTGCTCTTCCGGGTACTCTCTTGGACTGCTTGAAATCTTGGCCAAGCCATGATCAACCTTACATCTTTGGAGACCTTTGGAAAATGTCTCCTTCAATCCTTTTGTGGGAAGTATGGAAGGAAAGAAATAGACGTATTTTTCAGGACAAAGAGATGTCTATTCCACGGTTACAATGCAAGATCGAGACTTGCATTATAGAGCTCTTCAATGCTCACGTGCTGGAAAAAATAAGAAATCTTAATTTTACCAAATGGGATGCTTGGATCTCGAAACAATGGTTTGGCATCAAATCCCCTCCAATGGAATGCTCAGGAAAAGCTGCATCAGCGGAACAACGAAAAAAAACAAAATGGATCCCTCCTGAACCGGGGTGGGTCAAATTAAACTTTGATGGCGCTTCTAAAGGGAACCCGGGGCCGTCGGGAGCAGGTTGCATAATAAGGTCTAGTACTGGTTCGGTTTTGGCAAAATTAGCTCAGCCTCTGTTAGATGGCACGAATAATGCTGCAGAATTCCAAGCTCTGCTCCTGGGTCTTAAACTAAGCAAAGAATTAGGCATTCAAAACCTGGTCATAGAAGGAGATTCAACAATTGTCATAAATGCCCTAAGGACAAGGCAGATTCACAATTGGAAATTGGGAGTTTTTTTGGAAGCGGCCTTGGAACAGCTAACCAACTTCGAGCAAGTCATGTTAAATCACACTCTCAGGGAAGGCAACGCGGAAGCAGATCAGTTGTCTAATCAGGGTGTATTTGGACCTGGCTTCAAAGAATGTTCAAAGATGTGATTCATTGTGGGTGGATGGGTGGGCTCCCACCCTCGCCCCCCACACAGACAATGGATGTCTATATGGCCGGGTGGTGGGGTGTGGGATGGACGCATGGCACTTGGTCGGGCGTTGGTAATCAAAACAACCTATCAAATTTAGCAGTTTGCGAATGGCAATGGAAGGTTTAATCGACCGCCTCTTTGCTCGGACAAATTGAAGGGAGTCTAGTGGTATGATGGGCTCAAGTATCACGAAGCCGGCTGGGGGACACGTAGTGCACGGCCTACATTATTCTGAGCGAGGACATGCCGAATGGTAAGCTCCATAAAATGCATTGATTATAGGTCTGCGGGGGAGGAATTTCCTTTCATGCGAAGGACAGATTTGCAAAGCTCCTAATCTCGATCCGTACTCGATGACTGACGGTTCATTATTGGGCTCTCATGTTAAATTTAGGAAGCCCTCTCCTAAATTTAGGTTCGCTCCCTGGTTTCTGCTTTTATGTTTTTGTTGCAGGGTGATCCGGGTGCATCTTCGGCAATGGCGAGGCTGGCGAAATCGAAGTTCACCATCATCATATCGGCGGAAGGTCTTGACTCCTTCGGGGTCGACACCCCTGTTTCTCTAGTGGCAATAGAAAGGAAAATTGCCTTTCGGGAAGTAACGGACCAGCGTCTCAAACGAATCTTGCTTGAAGATGACCCGGCGACGGTAGCAGCAGTGAAAATGGTCCTTGGAAAGGAACATTTAGAGCGAAAAGAATTTGCAAGGGACAATACCCAAATTTCATCCAGGTTTCTTGCTTCGCTCTTGGACATTGCCACCCGAAGTCATTGGCTAAGGATTTGATGGCGCGACTGTTTCGGAAGGATTTGCTCGGGGGCATCGATATCTCCCTGAAGGCGGCCCTCTTGGGTAAGGGCATACCACGCCCGGCGGACCTGGCCACCATGTGGGACTCGGATGATGCTATCAAGATTTACCCCTTTCTTTTGGATCTCAAAGGCTCCGAATTGTCCTGGCATCGCACACTGGCAGACGTGGCAGTGGAGTTTCTGAAGAAAAGAATGAAGCTAGTGCCAGTGGAGGGAATGGACTGGGTGGAAAGTTTTATATGCTTTGCAGAGGTAAATGGTTTCTGGGTTTAAGTTGGGAAGGGTTATTGTTCGTCTGGTCTCTGCCTGTTAATGTCTTGGTAATCGTGGTTTCTGCGAACTGGAGTTTAGTTTTTTTGTAAATTTGTAATCTTGGAGGAAGCAAGTCTTTGTTTTTATTTTGCTCGATGCTTCCATTTTGGAAATGGGTCGAACTCTGTCCTGTTAGTTTTTTGGCTGTTTGAAGCTCATCGATGGAATTTTCCTGCAATGCAGACGCATGTATATTTCTCTGAATATATATAAAATCTTCACCTTACGTATCAAAAAAAAAAAATTATGGCGGAAGAATAAAGTGAATGAACAATATAATTAAATTAATTAAATTTAATCATATGTAGAGGACTTTTTAAAGAGATTAATTAAATAATAAATATTTAATTAAGTGCCAGGATTAATTAGACATGACCAATTTTATGCATATACACTTTCGATTTAGCATCTCGACACTTATGAGAAAAATAATGCTTTTAATAAAAATCCTACTCTTTGTCAGTCCAAAACCCTAAAACCTACACAATGATGTATTTGACTGTCACACAATAGCGCTTTTAAAAATCTCTGACACTTTTGTAAAATTTAGTCTTTTTTGTTAGGGCAATGTCACACTTTGTTTAGTTAAAAAAATGCTTTTGAAAGTGACACTTTTGACTGTCAATTAAATTTCCTAGATTTCCTAAAATCTCATATTCCAAAAATTCAACTGTCAAACATTTAGGATTAGAGACTTGTATTAGACAAACTTGTAGTCATCATCAATTATCCCAAACAACAAACAAAGGTTTTTCATCCTCATCCCACATTATCCTTTCGTCTTGGGCTTCCAGGAACACATCTTTTTAGTTTGGACCAAAAATCAACCTTATCAGTAGCAGCAAAAACAACTCATCCCACAACAATCAAAATTACACATAAGTCTTCTTATATCTCCTATCATAGCTTCTAGTTTAAAAGCCTTTGCTTGGAAAACAATCATTTATAAGTAAAGTATTAAATTAGTGGAAAATCCTTGTGAGTTAGCTTGCTTAGTAGTCATTATCTACTCCTATGTTTGTAAAACTCGACACCATTCTCCTTTACTTGGACTCATTAGTCTAGGACAAGCAAGGATTATCCTCAACACCAATCAAAAAAAGATCTAGAAAACTTTTATCTTTTAAATGTTTTCACATCCTCCATCCATCCAATCAACATCAAACATCAAACTTGGGTTCAAACCTACTTAGAGTGTATTTTTCCAAGTCCATTTTGAAACAAAACATTCATCCAAAACATATTATAGACACCTTAAATTGTCTACATATCACACATCTCAATTTTGCCTTTTAACATCATCTTTCTTCATTTTATCACCTAATTTCTCATTTTAATTAAATAATTTCCAATTATTTGATTAAATTTATCATTTTCCTCTACTAATTGAATAATTAATGTTATTTGATCAATTTGTCATTTTTCATCATTTTCTCACTAATTCCCCTTCATTAAATAATTTTAAATTATTTAATTAAATTCAATTTCCCTCTATCCACCATGATTAAATAATTTTGATTATTTAATTAATTCTAATTTTTCTTCAATCCCACTTGATTAAATAATTTTGAATTATTTAATTAAAATCCCAATTTCTCCTCATCCTCACAATTAAATAATTTTCATAATTATTTAATTCACTAATTTTTCCTCCAAACTTGCACAAAGAATATTCCTTTTTCAAAAAGAGAATATTCCCAATTCAAATATCTTCTTCCCTCCAATTTAAAATATCTTCAACCAATTTTCCATGAAAATAGGGATATTTTGGGCTCTCATTCATCCTCCACCCTTGATCTCCTTGATTTCCTCCCATTCATTGATCTTCAAATTCAATCTCCATCGTTGATCAAAAATCTTCAAATCTATAAAATAACTCATTCATCTATGAAAATCATTCACAATTTTCATAATCTTGGGCATTCTTCAATTCTTAAGCAAATTTTGAGCATTTTAGCATCCTTTTGTGAATCACATCTTCAATCGAGCTTTTGCAATCATGAATTATGCACAATTTGAGCAATCCACATCACAAATTGTCATCAATCCACAATGGGATTGAAGGTTTGCATGATTTCTTAGTTTTAATTGTGTTTGACTTGCATTTCATTTACTTAGTTTAAATCTTTGAAGCATTTGCAAATCGATTTCATTGAGTATGGGTTATAATCATCTTAATCTTGTAAGTTTTTAGTGTTTTTTTAACTCTAATCGCTTGAATTATGTTTTCTAACCATTACTCATATTTCCCCTACGACATTTTGGCATGCTTGGTGGGACCCACATCCCAAATTTAATGTTTTTGTGAACTTTGTGTTGGCATGTAGGTTATTGAGGCACTTTTGTAGAAGATTGATGCTTCTAACTATCAAAGTTTGATGCATTTGTTAAAGCTTGATGCATAAAAAAATACAAAGACACTTTTGTTTAGAAGCAATGTGTTTGATTGACATGTTTCTCTATTTGTGTTGCAAGTTACAATGACACTTTTGTTAAAGTTTGATGTGTTTACAAAAGACTAGCGCTAATGCTTGACAAAGTTTGAAACGTTTATAGAAGACCAATGCTTATGCTTGACAAAGTTTAATGTGTTTGCTAAAGATTGATGCTTCTATTATGATAGCTCTATTTTTTGTTTGTAGGATAATTCAACATTTTTATGAAAATATTGGTGCTTTTATTTGTTTACAGTGACGCTTTTGAAGAAAAGTGACACTTTTGTCAAGTATAACTCAACGCTTTTTCTTTGTTAGGGTTTGCATAATATTTTTTATTTCTTTCATTCATCTAAACCTAATGTGTACCTATTTCTAGATCTTTTATGTTTGAGCTAACATTTATGCAACATGTCGCATACAATGGGAGAAGACTAAGCACAAAGACTTACTAACATTTTATTTTGTAGGTTTTTTTATTAGTCTAGATTTCACATTTCAATTGGTGCTCCTAAAATTAACCTACATCTATCACATTTTGATTTGGGTTGAAAATTGAACAAACAACTTGTATATTTCAATTGGTGCTTTAAAATGAACAACTTGCACATTTGAATTTGGTGTACTAAAATTGAGCAATACAACTCTCATTTTAAATTTGGTGCATTAAAATAAATTCTATGTCATGTTTGGTAAGCTAGTGGTTGTGTATGCTCTTTCCTTGTGCTTTGTGTGGTCTTGGAAATCAAAAGCACCATTAGTTTGCAATATTTGTTTGTATATCTGAGGTGTGACTTGCTATGTATGCTCTCCCTTCATGACTCATAAGAATAATATTTGGGATCAAAAACAACATCATTACCATTTAATTCAATTAGGAGGCCTACTTGGGGATTTCATCACCTCAAGTTCGACCTCAACCACGCTTTTGGATGAGGTATATAAAGGGGGAGAACAAAATTTTTACCCCAAGGTGTGGCTAGCATCCTTCAATCCAATCCTCATGACCTTTGGTCCATTGAGATGTGTATAGGTGAAGAGAAGAGGGAAGAACCCCTCGACTCAGACATCCATAGGTGGGCTCACTGTTCATTGATCCCCCACTACAAACCTTGTTTATTAGTAGCATTTAAGACTTTTAGCCATTATTTTGGAATGATGCAACATACAGTATCATATGTGAAGTTACTCGCCATGTATTTCCCCTTTATGAGGTGACCGACATTCCTTAATTACAACCTCATCCTTTTTAAGGTGAGAAGTGCAATTGTGGTACATGACCTTTGTATACTCTAGTCACCCATTCATTGTGGAGATATTTGCTTCAATAGGTGGGCTTATCCCAAGTTAATACACTCGTTCTACTACTAAGCTTGGTTGTGTATCTATAGTGTGTATTCATTGTTAAACTACTTGTGATACTAATTAGTGTGCTCCTACTGAAGAAGACGTGTGAAATCTATCAAAAAATTCCTTGGAGTCAGTCCTCTATGCTATTCTTTTCTTTTTTTATCACTTTCCAAATTAGACAAACACAAACCAATCTTTAAACAATCAAGAAATTTCAAAACCTTAGATGTTTATAGGATCAAATTGTAAAAATTATGCCTCTAAGTCAAAGTGACACTTTTTATTGTTATCTTGCACCGCTTCTGTTTGTATCTCGACACGCTTAATTTTATCAAATTGGTGCTTTTGTATGTAAATCGACTATTCTGTGCAATTTGACACTTTTGTCTCAAAACAAACCTCTATCAAAATCTTGAACACAGTAAAGTGACGCTTCTGAGTGTCACACATCGACACTTTTGCATATAAAATGACACTTTTCAAAAATTGTGTCGCTTTTGTTAGGGGAGTACACCGCTTATGCTCAACTAAAACAACGCTTGTGTAGAGCGACATGCTTGACTTTGAATTCCAAAACACCAAAAATATCAGGTTCCCAATTTCAACCTATAGTCTATCTAGGACCAAAGACTTGTTCAAACAAACTTGTAGTCATTTCCACCATCCAAAACAAGGATATACAACTTTTCATCCTCATCCCATATCATTAGTTCCCTTTGGACTTTGTTAAAACATCTCTTAGTTATCCTTGGATAAAAATAAACCTCATCAAACCAGCAAAAAAAATCATCCAAACAACCTACATTTGACATTGGTCATTTGGTTTAGATCTCCATATCTCATCTCCTAGTTTAGATTCTTGCTTGGAAAACAATTTCCTTTCAAGTATCTAGTTAAATTAGTGTCAAATCTTTTTGAGCTAACTTGCTTAAGAGTCATAGTCTACTCCTAAGTTTGTGACTTCATTATCATCTTCCTTAGCATGAACTCATTAGTCTAGGACAAGCAAGGATTATCGTCAAGCATCCATCAACACGAGATCTAGTAAAAAAAGACTTTGTCTAAATTAAAGGTTTCATATCTTCCACTCATCCAAATATCATCTGAACATTGTTCCAAGGTCAATTAGGTGTTCACTACTAACCCAATTTGAAGCAACTCAAACATCCAAACAAAACCATCTTCATTCAACTTCGCATCTCACATCCCATAGGATTACAACAAATTTTATGCATACAAAGAGATCTCAACACAAGAAAAACATGGAATCAAATCCTAGTAGTTCTAGTGTTCCCACCACCACGAGTGCTATTGAAACAACCTTAGGAATGGTCAATTCCAAATATGATCCTAAATGATATAGAACTCCAAAATAAACCCAAAAATCCCAAGCTCAAATGGTTTGTATGATACATCACACATGAAAACAAAGGATTCCTAGAATTTACTCCTGAACAACTATTAGAGATGACACAAGACCCATCTCTTCTAGATGCTATATTAGTGGAAAACCCTAATCTATACTTGTTGAAACTTGCACAAGGAGGTGCTAAACTACCCATAAAATTGGATGTTAATACAATTAAAGAATAATCCTTTACACACATAGCATCAAGAATTGTCCACATGAAAATGAACCCTTGGTACATAATGTTATACAAAAAATTCCAGAACCTCCTTTACCAAATGTACCAGGTCAACCTATGATAACTCTATTTGGAATGGATCTAACAAACTTTGCACAACAATATGTAAATCCATTGTTTCATAATCAAGGTCTAGGGAATCGAACAAACCTAGGCTTTCCAAACACAAGCATCCCACCAACATACACAAATAAACCTAATCCCAATATTCCAAATCCAAACACAATAAACTATGGGATAAATCTATTTACAACACCACCTTCACAAAACATACACCCAAGCAACTTGCTCCTAACGGACATCAATCAACACCCCAATAATAATTCATGCATCAACAACAACCTCAAAAACAACATCCTCAACAACCACCTCAACAATAACCTCAACAACTACATCAACAACATCCTCAACAAAACATCCTCCATAACATCAATACATTTTACAAGAAACACTAAATCCTCAACAAAACATCATTCCATAATATCAATACATTTCACAATAAATTCCAAATCCTCCAAATCCTCAACAACAACAACACAATCAATACATCACCTCACAACAACAACAAAATGTTGCTTAACAACAACTACTCACACAATAAAACCCCCAACATCAACAATACATAAAATATCAACCACAAAACCCCCATCAAAACATCATTCCACAACATCAATCCACCATAAAATAATCTACAATACCAAATGAATCCTCAATCCCAACATAATCCATACAATCCATATAACACAAACATCCCCCCTTATCAAGACCTGACATTCAATTCATCCACCATCCCTCAATACAACACATATAATCCACCATCGAACAATCCTCCTATGGATCTATCATCACAACTTTAAAGCTTAACATAAATATCCATGATGTACAAATGGGAACAACTAAGAAATCATATGCTCTCCATGATCTATGTCTATATCCATTTGATAGGAGCATAATGATGTTACCATTTCTTGCTAACTTCGAAATACTAAAGTTTTACAAGTACAAGGGATGCGGTAATCCAGAAGAACATATACGAGATTTTTGTGTAGCTTGTCTAGAGGTGTCTTACAATGATACATGTCTTATGTGCCTCCTTCCATGTGGCTTAGGTGGACCAGTTATTGAGTGGTTCTCACGCTTACCCCCAAACATCAAGACATTTCAAGAAATCATAGATCAATTAGTTGCTCACTTCTCCTACATCATTGATGCGGAAGTCACTTTAAATGAATTATATCTTGTCAAGAAAAATAATGGAGAAACCTTTACTTCCTTCCTACAAATATGGAGACATAAAGTGAGCAAATGTAAATGGCCTATCCTAAAAAAACAAGAAGTAGAAATTATCACAAATAATCTAAACAAAGAACTTGGATTTCAACTATACATGTAATGTGTCACAAAACTTGAAGATCTCATAGAAAAAGGTCTTAACATTGAAAGGGATCTTATTACTAAGGGGTTAGTAAAGATCTAAAAAGACAATAACCAATCATCAAGTTCAAATGGAAAACCCCACATATGGGCTAAGAAAAAAAATAGCAAATGATGGTGTTGTCGACACAAAAGTTGTGATACACACACAATCTCAACCAAACAAACAACATAACATACAAAATGCTAATCCTCCAAAAGGACCACTACCACCATGGTTCCAATTCACTCCCTTAGGGGAACCCATTGGAATAGTTCTTAACAATCTAATTTAATTGAAACATATCCAACTTCCTAAGCTAAGAAATTATCATGAACCACAAATCAAGCCAATGTGATATAATGACAATGACTTTTGCCAATATCATAGAACAAAAGGTCACAAGACAAAAAATTGTGTGAAACTGAAACATCTCATACAAGACCTTATCAATCAAGGTGAAGTAGATATAGATCAACATCTAGGATCTTCTAGAAATTAAGATCTAGGAATTTACAAAAATCCAGTGCTTGACTATGGAAAAACAAAAGATTTTGGAAAAATGGCGAGTTATAACCAAGTGAATTATAATTATGATAATGTAGTGGGACACATCTAGGGATCTAATGATTATGTCAATGCTACTCATTACTCACATGATGAGAAATTGGACATTTATCAAGATACTTTTCTAACATGCGATCAAGACCATTCAACAGTGTCTAGAAATGTTCTACATCAAAATAATGGCATTAAATATTTCTCAAATCATAACATATCCCCCTCAGTCAACTTCATTATTGGACATACTGAAGAAGCTCCATTGGAAGAAGTCTCTATCACATCATCTAAATCCATTAAGACCACCCAAGATTTTTCCATCCATATTCCACCATCAACCCAAGGTCCATGTCAAGAACATAATCCTAAGCACAATGAAGTTTGCTTTGAACTAAGTCATGATCAAGAGTCTATTTCCCCAAACTACTATCATGATCTAATGAGTATTTTCCAATCCATTAACAAAGGTTGCTTTGAAATAAGTCAAGATCAAGAGTCCACTTCCCGAAAATACTACCATGATCTAATAAGTATTTCCAATCCATACAAAATCTCACAAATGATGACCATATCCATACACCAACCACTCCTATATCTATCGATGAGATACTTACTTCCATTGGACACATAGATGATCTTCCCCCAGAACAAGAGTCTTCTACTTTAGATATATTTTCAAATGATCAAGCTATAGCCAAATTCATAGAACTTCATGGTGACATTTCAAAGAGTGAGCATGAAGAAGGTTTCTACATTGACTTTGAAGCACCAATGTCTTTTGAAGAACAATCAATATCTAGTGTTTCTACTACTACCTTTGAAGGTTCACAATAGTGAAAAGAAGGATTAGTACCTTATTTCTAAGATAAATCATATTCAGTTGCCAACAAAAAATCTCAATGGATGCATTATCAAGGCAAAGGATTAGCCCTACATGACCAAGGTATCCTAAAACGAGTGTAGATTGTCGATAATCTTAAACATCAAGGTATCGATTATTCAGAGATCAAGGAATCTAACCATGTCAACGATACCTCCATGATATTGGGTGAAACTTTATCTAATGTAAGTGTCAACATGGGAGTCATGAGGAGTCCTTATAATAAAATTGATGCTAGCACTTGAACCGTCCATGTCATAAATCATCGTCCTTGAATCTTTCCACCCTCAAATTGAGGCCAACAAGAGAAAAATATTTATAAAGGAAAAGATCAAGGCATTGAATGTAATGAATCAAAAATAAAAATGAATAAATGAAATTAAAATGGATCCCAAAGAAAAATAAAGCAAATAATCCCTATCAAGCTCCATTGGTCAAATAAACTATGGGGCAAAATCAAAAAGGGACTTTCGCCCATCAAAGGTGTTCGTCAGTGCAAAAGAAGGCTTCGACATTGACATACAAAGTATATGATAAAGTTGGTCCTCAATTCACTCAAAATTCCATATCCATATTTTGTTGCTCATCATCCCATATTTAGATTGAATGTATGTTATTATTAAAAAGAGTATGTGTGGTCATTTACCAAATCGAGCTGAGGGGTGGGTGAACATATGACTTACACTCAAAGTACTGGGTGTTGAATTATTTGGCCAAAGTTGTGTAAGTAGCCACTATTTACACTATCGGTTCACTATGATCCAAGTTTACATACTAGGTAGGGAACGCCATACATGTAGGTTGTAGCCAATGTATGGTAGCTCTAGATATGTAGGACACAACACCATGCTTAGGAAAGGCTAGTATTATGAGGTTACCAACCCAATCTCTTTATTGAAGGGAGGGTTGTCTTACCAGTAGGTAGATGAGAGGGGGACCGCAGTAAGTATGTAGTTGGTGGAAAAGCATTTGAGTGATACTCTCCCTCATACAGTTGACGGTCAAGATTTGAAGATGTATGCACCAGTATTATGGACAACTAGAATGTATGCACCAGTAATGGGGAAATCTAGAATGTATGCACCAATGTTGGAAACATCTAGGATGTATGCCTAGGAAGGGACATTTGGACCATTTGTACTTCTTTTCATTAAGCTTTTGGAAGCTATGTATGTAATCACGTATCTCTATCTTATGGAATTTGTAAATGGAAAAATGTTGTCATTACATGGGATGATGTAATATGGAGTTGTTACTTGGGATTTTGTGATGTTTCTTTGTAAATGTAGTGGGAAAGTTTGAAATGAGATTATTTCAAATGTGCATCTTATTATTGAATTAGAAAAGAAAAAATTTATTGCTAAATATTAATATCATAAACTATTCACTTGTGGGTTAAACATCGTAAAAATCAATGGGTAGAACATTGGGCTTGTTACATAGGCACATGACTTTATTTATTTTTTATTTAATTATTCTTTTAAATGGTTGTAATAAATCGATGCTTGAGTTGATATTTGCCAAGGTCACATAAGTTTTTTCACTCAACAACTGATGTTAAGCTAGTTTAGTTTAATTTTAGTTAGTTCCAATTTGAGTTTTCAATCAGGGTAGATTACGCCAATTCTAGCTTTTGCTAAACTTTGTTAGATCCATTGGCACACTTAGTTCCTATTTATGTTTTATTTTTGAAACATTTGCTTGAGGGATCAAAAATCATTTTTGAATGCATTAAATAGATATAATTTTAAAATGATCATTCTACTGGATTTTGTGGATTTTACTATATATTTTAATTAAAGGATAATGCCCTCTATTAGAAAATAGAATCTTGATCCTTAGTGATGGTGTGTTCATTCTTTTTTGTCTAAGTTGAATAAAATAATAAAACCATTGATTTATTATTGCTTTGCATAGTCTTGTCTCAAATCAACACATGTATATGGTGTTGTCGTATAATACAACTTGAAAAATATGGTTTTTGTATTTTCCTTTGATGATTGCATCAACTGTACGTATGATTGTGTGAATGTTGATCATTATAATGTTGGTTCATTGGTTTTGGCTAATCTCTCAAATTTGACAAAGTGAATGAAATTTATCATTATTTGTTTGTTTTAAATTATTTTTGAATCTCTTACCCTAATATTTTATCTTTTATCTAAAACCAAGACAGTTTTCAAAAATTCAAGGACAAGTAAAAGTCTTAGATTTTGCTACAATCATTGTAATATTTGTTTAAATTCCATATATCTGAATTTGAAGAATCTTTGAATCATATATTAATAATATATCGATGTGTTTTAAAGTATTTTATTTGTATTTAAGATTATACATCATAGAATTCTAGGTTACTATCAAAATACCCCTTATTAAATTGATCACATAAACCACTGAGTTATCTATCACGGTCAAGACCTAGCTACAAAAGAACCTTGAAGTAGAAATCCCTAACGTTCACCACTACCCCCATCTCCTTGATTACCTCTAAAATCATCCATGGGTTTGAGTGGAGGGTGAGGAAAGTAAAGAGAAGGTGAGTTATTAGTAGAAATGGAGAAAATAATGGAGGGCATGAAGCTAGAAAATAAATAAAAAATGCATGGAAGAGGGAGAATTTTTATGCATGCTTTTTGGTAAGGAAAGAGAGGAAAAGGTAGAGAGGAGGTGTGTGGAAAATAATAGAAAAAAAGGGAAACTATCTAATTCAAATATACTTTCAAAAAGGAAATTTGTGAGATTACATGTTTATTTATTTCCATGTATTTGAGGATATGTTTCTATGTTAAAAATATAAAAAAAATTAATGTTTTTTGGATGTTTTTTTAAAAGAATATTTTGATTGTACCAAAGCTATAGGGGTTCATGAAATTGAACCAAATATTCTCTTAGTCATTCATGTAAAAAAAATTTAGATTTATTTCATTTTAGGATAAGTTAAATATACATATACATGGATATACATACTATGTGTATACATATAAATGTATTTGTATATAATTTACAATCATCTAATTGTATGGGCCAATTCATAGGCCATACAAATGAATTATAAGTAGTAATATATATGGATACATTAAAAATATTGGATCAACAACCAAATAAATAACTATGTAGGAAATGTCTTCGTAAATAATAGTCTATAGTTATGGAGGAATTGTTGTGTCAATAAAAATATGGGCTTAAGATATGTGGTGATTTTGTGTTCACAAATGAATATTGGGCTGAATTAAATCAATCAAAATATTATGCTATATTGTTGTGCAAAAATTGAGTAATTTAAGCAAATATAATTAGGCCAAATAATATGTTATATTGTTGTGCAAAAATTGAGTAATAAGTCAATATAACTAAGTAAATAATATATTATACTATTGTGCAAATATGGGTATAAGGTTGATGTAAACCAAGGCCTATCATTTGTGATGTTGCTATGTATGCAAATGAGTATTAGTTTTTTATTTGTGAGGTTAAATGAGGGTTTAAAACTACTTGCAATAAGCACAAGTAGTCAAGAATAAATCCTTAGCCACCATTTCAACCTATACAACTCTATTATGTTGAATAAGATTGAGAATATTTGATAGTTAAGTATGCCTTATTTTCATTATACCTACAAGCACAAACAAAAATATTAGATGTATTTTCACATTGATCATTGTTAGTGACTATATTATAAATAAATGTTAAGAAATTAACTATTGTCAATGTTGAAGAGATATAGCTTTTGAATGAATAAATTCTAATGTAGCGATTGTATGTAGAATAGAGGATTGGATATGAAAAAAAAAACTTAATTCTTGTTACACATTTCCAAATGATTAAACATTAATAGTTTAACTCATAATTTGTTTTCATAATATTGAGTATGATGAGGTAGAAAGCTTTAGGCTTACTATCACATACTCTTAGTTGTATTGTATGATGGAGTTGTATATCCAATGTATTTTTACAAACTTTGCAAGTTGACATGCCTTAACTTTCAAAGAAAATATAGGGAGAATTGTCATATACTATTAAGGATAGTTCAGTAAGACTTTATGAGAAACCACTACTATTGTATTATCATTATTTAAAGATAGCTCAAACACATCTGGTATGAGCCTTGATAGTAAATAGTCTAGTTTGGAAGATTTTGTAAATGTTAAAAATATAAAAATAACTATATATGTGTGTATTGAATGTGTGCAGTGTTTTTACCCCATCTAAAATGCAAGAAATAAACTCGAGCAAAAGGATAAAAAACAAAACAAAACACTCAGATTAGGGCTTAATGTTGAAACTCAAAACTTGTAAATAAAATACCAAAATATTACCTTGTTTGAGCTTGATGAGTTTGTTTGCCCCTTTTGATGGCTTGATATGTGTGCTCCTAGATCGATTCAACAGCATAATGGCTTTTTTTTTGCTTGAGTTGGATGCAAGGGTGGTGGATTTTTGCTATGGATGCAAGATGGTGGTGTGAGCTTAAATGTGGTAGCATATGGTTAGAATGGTTGATAATGTAAAAATGGCTAAGTGTTATCCATTTAGCAAGGGAGATGGAAATAAACAGTGGAGATTGAAAGGGGGAAGAAGATCAAGGGTTGAGATCAAGAGTTGACCAAAGGAATTAAAAATTCCTTTTTAATGTGCATGGGAATGATAAAAGGAATTAAAAATTCCTTAGAAACCTTGGATGAATAAATGGAATTTAAAATTCCATTGGGAAGGACATGGGGATTGTAAATGGAATTAAAAATTCCATGAGGGGTATTGGAAGAATCAAATGGAATTAAAATTTTCATTGGGATGTGGGTAGTATTTATTAGGGGGTTGACCATGGGTTAGATTAGGCTAATTAATGGATGATTAGAGGAAGGTTAAGTGGTCGAGAGAGATTAGGATCCCACTTGCATTTTCTGGAGGATGTGACACCTCCATAATCAATGATTAGGAATGTGTACATCCTTAATCAAGGATTAAGCAAGGGGGATTAATATTAGGAGTAGATTATGGAGGATGGGACATGAGGGTATTAAATAAATAGGTTATTTATTTAATTTTTTGGAGGAAAGGGATAAGGGGTAAAGTATTTAATTATTTAATTAAATACCTTAGGGATTTAGAGGAATTTGAGGGTATTAATTAAATAATAACAATATTATTTAATTAATGTAGATAAGAGGATATTTAGATGAAAAGGGGTAAATTTGATCAAACGTAAGTGGTCAAATTTAGATGTCTACATTTTTCCCCTCTATGAGATGGTGTTACGAAGTAACATCATTTGAAAGAAGATTAAGACATAGCACTAGGAAGAAGATGGTTAGATTAGGAAAGATGCCCCGGACATTCAAAGGAGTGACTAGGAGAAAAGATGATGAGAGTGAAGGTAAAGATTAGGGATTTAGGATGCCCCCTTGAGAGGACATGTAGGTTGAAGAGAACACGGTTTTTCTCTCGAAATTGATGAGGTGATGCGAGAGTTGGTGGGGAAGGTGATGCAAAATGATGGATAAAATATGAAATGGGAGGAGGAAGAGATAATGAAAGGAGAAGATGAGAAGTAAGCAAGCACAAATGGATTCAAGGAAAAATGTGATGTTGCCCCAGTCAAGCTACAATCCAAAATGGATTGATGATGGATGGGGAATTGTTGATGAGGGAATAATATATCCCAAAACAATGCAAAAGGATAGGGAAGGATACATCCCAATGATGATGATGAGAGTGTTGTTGGTGAGGGAAGGATACATCCCAAAACAACACAAAAGGATAGGGAAGGATACATCCCGATGATGATGATGAAAGTGTTGTTGATGAGGGAAGGATACATCCCAAAACAACACAAAAGGATAGGGAAGGATACATCCCGATGATGATGAGAGTGTTGTTGATGAGGGAAGGATACAACACAAAGGGATAGCGAAAGATACATGTCGATGATGATGATGATGATGATGAAAGTGTTGTTGATGAGAGAAGGATACATCCCAAAACAACACAAGATGATAAGGAAGGATACATCCCGATGATGATAATGAGAGTGTTGTTGATGAGGGAAGGATACATCCCGAAACAACACAAAAGGATAGGGAATGATACATCCTGATGATGATGATGATGATGAAAGTGTTGTTGATGAGGGAAGGATACATCCCAAAACAACACAAAAGGATAGGGAAGGATACATCCCGATGATGATAAGAGTGTTGTTGATGAGGGAATGATACATCCCAAAACAACACAAAAGGATAGGGAGGGATACATCCCAATGATGATGATGAAAGTGTTGTTGATGAGGGAAGGATACATCTGAAAACAACACAAAAGGATAAGGAAGGATACATCTTGATGATGATGATGAAAGTGTTGTTGATGAGGGAAGGATACATCCCAAAGCAACACAAAATGATAGGGAAGGATACATCTCGATGATGATGATGATGATTGGATAAAGGCTTGTAGCAAGGTTGGGAACAAGAACAAGGATGTGATTAGATGACTTGTGCTAGATTGAATGGATTAGGATTCGATGGAGATGTGAGATTGTTGAAATGAATGAAAATAATGGAATAAAATATGCTTAGAATAACAAATCTATATTATCCTAAGAAGATTGAAGAGATGATGATATGATGAGGATGGAGGAAGTGGATGGATGAAAACATATAGCATAAATAGATAAGGAGGAGTGATAAAGGATGAATGGATGAGAAACATTTAGGGTGAATGGATGGGTGGATTTTGATAAATGAGAGGATGGGAGACGGGGAGATGAATGGATAGTAAACAAATCAAGAAATTAAATTGTTATGCATTATGCTACCATGTAATGAGCACTTAATTTGATATAGCATGAGACGCTATGCACCAGGGTATGAGGAACCAAGGTGACTCTGTATCACATGCATGGGACTGACACAAAAAACAAAAGGTTAGTCCAACATCCCAACGTCACGAGGGATTTGGTAGTGTAGACATGCAAAATTAACATTATGCATCCGTTCATCAATTAATCAAGTTCACCTTCATCCATTCATCAGATAAAATCATTAAATTCAATCTCCTAAGGTCATTAATTAAATAAATTAACTTTATCATTAACCTTTTAATTAAATAAACCAAACTTTATTTAATTAAAATCAAAATGCATATTCCATCCCTCTTTGATTTAAATAAATCCAAATATTCAAGTCAAAAGGTCAAAATCATCCTAATCATCATTAAGCTAATCTAATCCTAATTAGCCTAACCTAACCACCCATCACATCCTCTAGATAATCCCACTTGCACAAATAAATCAATTTATTGATTTATTAAAATCAACATTTTCCATCAACATGGCATCTTTGGGGAATATTCCCTCAAGTTTGAATTCAAAATCAAGTGGAAATGTACATCCAACAAAGCAATTAATGGCTCTTACATGTCCCTTGCACAATTCAAACTCAGCATTAACTCTCAAATTCAAATTTGAAATTTCCCCCTCTTGGGCACATTTCCCAAATCTTGCACATCCCTCAACCTATGACAAGATGACAAGTGTCTCCATCTCATTGGCTTGTTCTTTATCCCACATTCATCCATTTGGCCATTCTCTCATCAAAATAATCTATAAATGAAAGGCTTCATTCTTGATCAAATCCTCCATAATCTTAGCATTTCATCTCCACAACTTGATCTATATCTTCATGCAAAGTTACTCTCCTAGTTTGAGAACTAATTTTGCTCTTCATCATACTCCATCATTGGCATTATATCATTTACCTTAGCTTAATCAAGGATTGGGAAAGGGATTCTTTCCATAGAAGCACCAATCCACTATAAGATGCTGATTTGATTATTAGAATGATGTTTTTCTATGTTTTGCTTGCTTCTTTTGCATTATTTTTGTGATTAGATGAATCTTATAGGGAATCTTTTGTTTGCTTTGGTTTACTAACAATGCTAAGGGCTTTTGTTTTTGAACTAATCCAGATTTAAGGTCCACAGGTAGGACCAATGTTGGAAAACCACAAACACAAAGGATGCCCCAACATAACATGAAATTGCAAGGATCTTGATGGGTACTATGTGGGCAACCAAGAAGAAAAGATCACACAAAAAATCAAGATATGCCTCTATGTCTACCATTCAAAGCGCACCATGATATGAGGGATCGTGGCAACCTTGAGTAGGTATAATAGGAAGCTCAAAGGATAAAAAAAATACAAAAGCACCAAAAGATCACAATAAATTTCAAATATCCTTTGCCATAGGACCAATGGGTGGATGGGATTGATACGGTCTGACATGAGGAAGGATATATCTTGTTAAGACCAAAAATGGAGGGTAGATATATTGATTGACATGACTCAAGATATTTGAAACGGATTGAACCTCAAGACACCAATGGATTTTGTTAGGAACTAGCTGGATAAGGATATACTTGATGACACAACACAAAACCAAGACACACCCTAAGGGCAGACCTAGGGTCTTGGGGGCTCATTGATTGATGGCCTTTCCTACGTGAAATCATAAAGACCTCATAGTTCAATAAAATACTTACGACTGACCATGGATAAAAGTGGAATGAGGATAATGGAGACCCAGATGAATGACGAAGACTGACACAAAAGGATAGAGAAAGTCGTGGGGGTTGATCAAATGATTAATTTGCCTACGTGAAAGCATAGAGGAAACGTAGTTCGACAAAAGACAATGACAGATAATGGATAAAGGATGATGAGATGACCATGATAAGTAGATACAATGATGGAGTCGATACAATGAGACAAAATAGACCTGGTGGATAGGATGGTGGTGATCACATGTAGCTCAGGAATGGGATAGTTATCCAGATCATCAAAATATGAATTGGGAGGATGATATGATGGATATATGAGTGATGAAAAGTGATAGGAGATTGGAAAGATGTGTGAAAGAGGTGGGAGTGATGACAGTGAGAGGGATGGCATTGGGTTGCATGGGGGAAGCCTATAGCTAGATACCAATGACAAGGGATTATGAGATGGAATGAGGATAGGGATGAATGGATATGGAGATAAGGGTGGGGATAGAAGGGATGATATTATGGGTGGAGAGGAAGGTAAGGATGGGGAGATGAAAAGGATTTTCTCTTGGATGGATAGGGAGATAAGGATGGGGAGATGAAAGGGATTGTTTGGATGGGTAGGGAGATAAGGATGGGGAGATGGAAGGAATTTTTGGATGGGTGGATGGGAAGATAAGGATGGGGAGATGTAAGGGATGATAGGATCGATGAATGACGTCTCCAAGGACTATTTTACAAAGCCAAAATATTCCCCACTCTATATATGTCATGTATGATGAGGCAGGAGGGATGGACGATAGAAGGATGTGAAAATAAGGGAGTGAGATGGATATGGATAGGATGCATGATTAAGGAAGGGAGATTTATGGTAGCATGATAGGTGGACAAGGAAGGTAGATGGATGTGGATAGGGAATACAATAGTGTATGGATGAAGGGAATGTATAATGAGAGGTGTCCAAAGCATTGTATAGATAGGTGCCCCTGTCTTTATCAAGATCACAAGGAAGATGGATGGATTGAGATAAATGGTATATGATGGGTAGGATGGGTGCATAGGTTGGATGGGGGAGATGGAGGAAGAGGATGAATTTTCCCCCAAGTGTGGAAGGAAACTGGATGGGGGATTTACACATGACACATGTTTTCCAGGTTTTCATCATGGTACTTATCCAAGGTGCTTGTTTTCCAAGTTTTCACCATTGGACAAATTATTTCTCTTTACTATTTGTTTTTTTGGATAGTATGTGGATGGAGATGGATGAGGATAGGGATGTGGATAAATGGGTTTGGAATATATATGTGATAAGGGAATGGAGAAAGGACTCAAGCATCAAGTTCCATACGAGGTAATATGAGCCCATGTTTAAATTGACTAGTTGATGTTGGTGCAACCTTATTAGGATGGATGAATTATGCAAGGGAATGGAGTAAAGGGTTTTGATGTGGGAGATATGTGGGATAATGGATGGGTTGTTGGAAAGTGCATGGATGGAATGATGGGGTGGATGTGTGATGGGGGAATGTTTTTAGGACCAACATCAGCACATGTGGTGGGGGATGTGAAATGATAGGAGGATTAATGGATGGAGAATGTGGGGATAATAGAGGAGTTGGGATAGTGAATTTTGGGACATAAGGACCCAAAATAGATTTAGGAGATAGAGGATAAGGATGTGTATATTTTGGGTTAGCAACTTTGGATGTCGTTATGGATGTTTCATTTGAATTCACTACATCTTTTTTCTTTGGGACCCACATGGTTTTTATTTTTGCTTTGCTTGGCTTGTGTAGCCTTTGAGATTGATTACACTTTTGGATGGGATTTTTCTTTTCTTCATCATGTCCTTTAGAGGGGACTTGGGGACCTTTAGATTCATGTGGATGTTTGGATTTATGCATTTTTTCTTTGGCATCCAAAGTGCTTTTAATAGAAATAGAACAAGTATGAGGAGATGGATGATGTGGAGAGGATATGAATGGGGTGATAGAGGTAGGATTTTGAGGATGATTTTTGGATGGAGGATGTGTAGTTATGTGCCTTTGTTGATCCAAATTAGGGAATACGAGAGCGAGATGTTTATGATGGGTGACATGGATAGGTGATTGATGGATATACGGTCCTAAAATGGACTTAGTACATGGAGGATGTGTGACGGTAGATGGAGGGAAATATGAACCCAAATGTAGTGGATGAAGGATGGGTGATGGTGGGTGGAGGGACACAAGGACCCAAAATGGATTTGGAGGATTTGGAGGAATATTGATGATTGTTTTGAGGTGATATGAAGGAGGAAGGGGGATGGTTACAAATGGTTTAGTGGAGTGATGGGAAGAGACTGTTATTCTTTTGGAAGAGGCTCATTGAGGATGTATGGAGGTTGTACCAACATTTTTGGATTGTGAGTTTGGAGAGGTATATCCAAGACCTTGTGCTTATGGGTGTTCTTCGACATGGATAAGCTCCAAAATACCTTGATCATGAAGGCCTAAGCCTTTACCTTGGTAGTTCATGAACTTGAGCATTCAATTTATGGTAGGGTGCTTATTATTTTGGAGGCATGATGCGAGGCCATTATTAGGTGGAGGAGGATGGGTGGTGTATATGCTTTGTTCTTCGTCTACAAGGAAACCACCATGGATGAATGTAAGGGTGCCAAGGGGATATGGAATTGATGTGGGGATAGTTCAGTTAGGTGGTGATGAAGGATCATGAGATAGAGATGATGGGATGGTAGCATCAAGATTTGGAGAAGTGAGTGATAAGGGATCAGGAGAGGGATTAGGTGATATGAGAGGATCTTGATTTGTGTTAATGGGTGATAAGGGATCATGCGATGGAGTGATTGGATCTTGAGTGACAAGGGGATCATGGGATGGAGTGGATGAGGGGCTTTGATTTGGATATGGAGTGGATGAGATGGTAGGATCTTGATGTGGATGTGTTGGTATGATTTGGATCAAGCTCTTGGCAAGTTTCAATGGGTGTAGATGTTGTGGTGGAAGAGGAATATTGGTTGGACTCCTCAAATGGGGGAGACAAAAAGATGGAGGATTCATGAAGTTCAAGGGAGTGGATTCTAGTGATACTAGGACTAGGGGGAGTGGATTGGATTTGGGTGTCTTCGATGGGTTTGACAACTCTAGGATTAGAAGATGGGGATTCAATGGATTCAATAGATTTGATTGTTTCAATGGTTTGGAAATTGTTAGGAGTGGGAATGGGAGTGATAGGTGTGGGATGGAAAAGGGTATCGTCACTAGCAATCGTACATGGTGGAGTGGGGTGGCATGGCTCCACGACATCAGGATGTGGATTTGGGGATGTCTTCTTTGTCATAAGTCCTTGGATGGTGTTTGGAATGAGGCACTTGCTTATTGTAGGCTTAGATGGTGTGGTGCGAGTAGATGAAGGATTATGAATGGGTGGAGGAATAGGATTATGGATTGGTGGATTAGGACATGATGGAGTGGAAGATGGAGTGTCATATGAGGATATGGATGGTGGATTAGGATAGGAGGAAATGGATGGTGGATTAATGTTGGAGAAAGTTGATGAGGAATTAAGATAGGAATATTGGGATGGAGGATTAAGGTGGGAAGTTTGGGATGGTGGATTAGGACAAGAGGATGTGGGTGGTTGATTAGTATAGGAGGACATGGATGGGGGGTTAGGATAGCAATACGTGGATGGTGGATTGATGTTAGAGAAAGTGGATGGGGAATTAAGGTAGGAATATTGGGATGGTGGATTAAGGTGGGAAGATTGGGATGTTGGATTAGGATAAGAGGATGTGGGTGTTAGATTGATGTTGGATAAAGTGGATGGGGAATTAAGGTAGGAATATTTTGATGGTGGATTAGGGTGGGAGGATGTGGATGTTGGATAAAAGAGAGATGTAGATGAAGGATATGATGAATATGTGGATGGGGAAGATATTGGATATCCCTTGTCAAAGGTAGCATAAGGATTGTTATTAGGTATGGATGAAGGCGTGATGGGATAGCTTGGATGAGTGATCAAATTTTGGATGATAGTTTGGGAAAGCTTACTAGAAATGATAGCATCAAGGGGTCTATATCGTACTCTTCTTGATCAACAAGACTTTCATTATCATCATCAACATAATTGGGATTTCCCTTGACTACTATGTTTGGTTGCATTGATGGAGTATAAGGATTCATGACGTTGGATTAGGTGGATATGGATTGAAAATATGTGAATAGATGATTAGAAGAAAAGGAGAGATGGTGAAGATATGAATAGATGATTAGAAGAAAAGGATAGATGGAAAAAAGATATGGATAGATGATTAGAAGAAAAGGAGAGATGGTGAAAAGATAAATAGAATGGACTAGAAGAACATGGAAGAAAAGGGTCTTAAGATTTGTTTTGATATCAAAAGATCTTGGATGTAGATGGACTAAAGCTCAAATGGGGATGTGAATTAAGCTCAGATTGGGATGTGAGTCAAGCTCAAATTAGGATTGGATTTAAGCTCAGATTAGGATAATTGGAAGATATAGTAGGATAGACTCTTAGGTTTAAGGATGTAGCTAAAATAATGAGGATGACTATTGGATGGATGAAAATGATCGTTTGGAGATGGATATGAAGATGAAAAATGATTGGATTATGATTTTGGACTCAGGAAGATAGAGGCTAATCGTGACAGGAAGAACTGACTCTCTGGATTTTGGATGGGAGGCGGATTCGCCTATGTAGAGAGTGGATTCGCCTCTTTAGGACGTGAATTCACTTATCTAAGACATCACAGAATTACCCTTGTGGGTAGCAGGATTTCCTATTGGCAAAGACATGATCGCCTATGCAGACTGACTGTATGGGAGGATGTGCGGGATCGCCCGAGCAAGAAGTAGAATCGTCTATCAAGGAAGGACTCAGTATGGACGTGAGATGGTGCAATCGCCTATGTAGGGGACAAAATCACCTATCTAGGGATATGTACTGATAGAGGGGGTGCAACATCAGGTGTGAAATCGCCATGGGGATGATTGGATCGCCTATGTCCTCAGATGTATGGACTAGATGATATGAATTGGATGTGGGATCGCCCTTATGGACAACAGGTTCACCTATTCTAGGGGAGGTACGAACAAAGATGGTACATACTCATGTGTGGAATCACCTATGAGGATGATAGGATCCCCTATTCAGGGAACAGGCGGACACAGGGTCACCTATCTAAGAGACCCACAAGCAAATTCGCCCTTGACAAGAGTGAGTTCGCCTAAAGGATGACCTGACTAGACTAATACATAGAATCACCCCTCCAGGGTAGGATCGCCTATCCATAATTCAAGTTCGCCCCTGTGAGAAGCAAACTCACCATTGAGGGAAAGAGCAAATAATGGCAAAGGACTGAAATAAAAAGCAATGGGCTAGACTAACTAAGACTGACGACAAGCATTGGTATATCACAAGAAGACATGCCAGACAACACAAGCCTAAAATTAGTTGTAAAGGTTTGCTAACTCGATGTAGACCCACCACCTTGAGGGGACACCCCAAGGTTAATACTCCGTGATACTAGGGTGGTTCTCTGGATCACCCTTTCTTATGAAGGTGGATAGCTAGAGATCTAGTGGCACAAGGTCATCAATAGACACCATGGGCTCACCTTCTCTCTCTCTCTCTCTATCGGGGAACTATCATAGTTCACCATAAGGATTTCTATCTCAACCCAAGGGAGTACGTGGTGAGTAACTTTGGGGTACGGTGCGCACCCCCTGCACTACACCAAGTCACAGCTAAACACAGGTCTCTATCTAGGATGAACAAGGCTATCTCGTGCATCCTCGATACACTAGGAGGGTACATGAGGCACAAATGTGAACACCAGCCCGTCACAAGCGTTGATCAGGAGCCCCAATGAGGTACTGGAAACTTGGACCAACCCTGCACATCTTATGTAGGTATCACCCTAGCTTTGACGCTTCACTAGACACGACGTGACTAGATTGAGGTACAACTTTCATTCTCCCCCCTTTATATACCCTGTTAGTAACACGTGGTTGAGATCGTCCCCCAGGTGATGAAATTTTAGGCAGGTCTCGCTAAGGGAAGGAAATACTAGACATTTATGCTGGTCCCCAGGCTCGCACATAGCGCGAGGGGAGAGCGTACACATACTAGCACTTCTTAGGTAGACTGGACTAGACTGGAACGAGTTGCGATTTTTGGTCACCCAGGATCACCATACGACACAAGGGGAGTGCATACATCAACAATCCACTCCCAAACATATCAAATAAGTTAATTGACCCTTTAATTAAGTCTACATGTGCCTAGCTAGTTTGAAAAAGACACACACATAATCTAATCTAGGGGTCTTTGACTAATCATCCTGTAACAAATGTGTTAGTAGTTTCACCTATGATCTTCATCAAACGTGGGACAAGATGCACAAATCGTAGGTGAAATCCTATAATCACAGACAAACAAGTGAGCATATTAGTATCCAAAACTGAAATCAAATGAAAGCTCAAATTGAGAAATTGTGGGTTATGGATTGCCTCAAATTTTCCCCTGTGGAGGGTGGATTCGCCTCTATAAAGGTTGCAAGATCACCTCTGTAAGGTGCAATTTTTCTCGTTCATAGATTTTCCCATCCACAAATTTTCCCATTTGCAAATTCGCTCATTCGCAGATTTGGCTATCTAGGTGGCAGGTTTGGCTATCTGAGTCGCAGGTCTGGCTATTCGGGTCGCGAGATTGGCTATCCAGGTCACGAGATTGGATATTTGAGTCGCACGTTTGGCTATTCGAGTCGCGGGTTTGGCTATCCGTAGGATTGGCTATCCGGGTCACAAGATTGGCTATCTGGGTCACGCGTTTGGCTATCTACAAGATTGGTTATCTAGGTTGTAGGTTTGGCTATCTACAGGATTGGCTATCTGGGTCACGGGATTGGCTATCTGAGTCACACATTTGGCTATTTGTAGGATTGGCTATCCGGGTTGCGGGTTTGGCTATCCACAGGATTGGCTATCCGAGTCACAGGTTTGGCTATCCGACTATCTGGGTCGCGAAATTGGCTATTTGGGTCGCAAGATTGGCTATTCATAGGATCGCCTATCTGTCCATAGGATTGCTTATTCGTTTGTAGCATCGCCTATCTGCTGGCAGAATCACCTATCCATTTGTAGGATCGCCTATCTGCTTGCAGGATTTCCTATCTGTCCGCAAGATTGCCTATCCATCTGCAGAATCGCCTTTGTAAGTTGGGTGTTGGATATGAGAGTGCGCAATCGCCCTTGTAAAGGATATGCAGGTGTGCAATCACCTCTTCACAAGTGGGTTCGCCCCTGTGATCAAGTGGATTCGCCCGTCGGGGCAGATTCACCTCTATAGCTTGAAAATCCAAAACTTGCAAAAGTGAAACAACAAGAAATTTCAAAGGACTCGTGACGTGGGTCCCACAGGGCATGCCAAAAATGTGTGTAGTGTTTTTACCCTATCTGAAATGCAAGAAATAAACTCGAGCAAAAGGATAAAAACAAAACAACACACTCAAACTAGGGCTTAATGTTGAAACTCAAAACTTGTAAATAAAATACCAAAATATTACCTTGTTTGAGATTGATGAGTTTATTTGCCCCTTTTGATGGCTTGATATATGTGCTCTTAGATCGATTTCGACAACATAATGGATTGATTTTTGCTTGAGTTGGATGCAAGGGTGGTGGATTTTTACTATGGATGCAAGATGGTGGTGTGAGCTTGAATGTGGTAGCATATGGTTAGAATGGTTGATAATGCAAAAATGGCTAAGTGTTAGCCATTTAGCAAGGGAGATGGAAATGGACGGTGGAGATTGAAAGGGGGAAGAAGATCAAGGGTTGAGATCAAGAGTTGACCAAAGGAATTAAAATTTCTTTTTTAATGTGCATGTGAATGATAAAAGGAATTAAAAATTCCTTAGAAACCTTGGATGAATAAATGGAATTTAAAATTCCATTGGGAAGGACATGGGGATTGTAAATGAAATTAAAAATTCCATGAGGGGTATTGGGAGAATAAAATGGAATTAAAAATTTCATTGGGATGTGGGTAGTATTTATTAGGGGGATGACCATGGGTTAGATTAGGCTAATTAATGGATGATTAGAGGAAGGTTAAGTGGTTAGAAGAGATTAGGAGCCCACTTGCATTTTATGGAGGATGTGACACCTCCCTAATCAATGATTAGGAATGTATACATCCTTAATCAAGGATTAAGCAAGGGGGATTAATATTAGGAGTGGATTATGGAGGATGGGACATGAGGGTATTAAATAAATAGATTATTTATTTAATTTTTTTGAGGAAAGGGATAAGAGGTAAAATATTTAATACCTTAGGGATTTATAGGACTTTAAGGGTATTAATTAAATAATAAAAATATTATTTAATTAATGTAGATAAGAGGATATTTAGATGAAAAGGGGTAAACTTGACCAAACGTAAGTGGTCAAATTTAGATGTTTGCAGAATAATCTACGTAGACTCCTATATATATGTATATTTATGCTACATCTATTTATTTTGTATGGACTTGAGTGGGTACAAATTTATGGTTAACTATATGTTTTAGTTTTAGTTGAGCACATTGAAAGAGGATTAAATTATAAGAGTTGTATTGTGTTTGGTCTTGCCTTGAATGTATTGAGTCAAGTTGAGATAGGAGTGTGGAAAAATGAACTAGAATTCCTTTTTATTATGTGATTATGCTATAAAATGCTTTGTCCAAAGTGATGCCTAAATTGCATGCATTGTTGGTCCTTTGTACTTGTAGGTTTCTTGTTAACCATATTTCGTACTTAGCTAGAGGGTATCTAGGGTTGTGTGACAAGTTGCAAGAAACAAATCCATTACCTCACACTCAATTCTTTGGGGGCATGGTATGGTTGTGGATCTCTTTATTTGCTACCCTCACAAAGGGTGGGGCCACTTCTAGTGGGAATGTGTGTGGGAGACCGCTAGTCTATTGTTGGAGGTAAACCACCTAGGTGATGCTCTCCTTGCACACGATAGCTCATTACACCAATGGCTAGTTACCCAAAAACACATTGCACATTGATGCAATGGTTCTTTTTAAATTATAAATCAATTATTATATATTATACTTAAATGGAAGATTGGATAAATTATTTTGTAAGAATGAAATTGTTGGATTATGTTTACTTTGAGTAGAAATGTAATTGATATGATAACATGAAATGAATCTTGAAATGAAACTTAATATGAAAATATATTTGGGTGTTTTATTCTTTATAATGATGTTGTTCAATAAAGTTTTACTTCTTTGGAATATGAAATGTTGTATATTTGTGTTAATTTTTTTTCTTCTATAGTTTATGATTGAAGTTTTATGATATAAATATAAAGTTTGTTACAACTTGTCTTTGCATTTAATTTTTCCTACTTAAGTTGTAGTTAAGATGGGTATTGGTGCAAAGAATTTCTAGTACTTGATCAATTCTTGTTTTGGACCTATTTACACCTAGTTAGTTAAGTCTATGTAGGGCATTTACTTTTTATATCTTGAGTTATAAAATTAACACTTTTCCTAATCTTATGTTGTCCTATATCCCACCTTTCCTATACAAGTAAGGGATCTCATATATCTCATGTATCTATGATCTTGTATGTATTGTATCATTATTGCTAATGTAGCACTTTTGTTGCTTCTCTTTCATGTGGAAGATTACTTGGTGTTGTAGGGATCCTTGGCTCCTGTGAGTTATTTTATTGACTTGTGTAGATGATATCATTCAATGTGTTGCACATGTATGCTCTAATGTGAAGTCATAAAGATATGGCATGTGCAAAAGCACATAATGCAAAGAGGTATAAAGCATACATAAGGCACAATGCTTGAGGACGTGTTAACAAAGTTCATAAAGCTTGCATAGAGAACTCCCAAGATGGTACAAGTGAGTAGCTATGATATTGTGTAGCCCAATTATGAGGTACATGCAATTGGATTGTACAAATACATAGGACTTGCTAGATGTTCATATATATGTGATGCATCTTATAATTTTGTAAGAATGCAAACATGATATGTAATTTGGTGTCCTTGAGTTGATACTCAAGACTTGCACTTAGATTATTCTTGAGCCAATATGTGGTTTGTGCTCATATTATTCATCCATTCTTTGAGAGTAATGATCTCCATTACGTTATGGTGAGATGACGAAGCTTGTAGGAAAGCTATTGATGACCTAAAGAACTAGTGTGCACTTTTCTTGGCTCATTCAACCTTTCTTGAGGAGAAATGACTCCTATTATGCTTGAATATACCTAGAGATGATGATATAGGAAAGAGACAAGGAATTATAAAAATCAACTCAAGGTGCACATGATGCATGATTAATGATGTGCATATCTATTGATGAGTTGTGCATATGTGATGCACCCAAGAGATGTTTATATTAGGAACTATGAAAGAAACCCACATACATGTATTGTGATCATTTTCCCTTTCTTGAAGAGAAAATATCCGCATTAGTAGTAGATCCTTGAAACTCCTAGATGCATACTAATGTTATTGTTATTAAATTGATGTTATTATTGTGATGCTTACATATATCAAAGGAAGCTAATCCTTGTACTCTAATGTTGAAAGAAGAGGGTGTAGATGGGACCATGAAATCTTATTGAGGAATTTATAAACACTTGCTATGTGTAAGAGGGAATTACAAAAGCTTGTGAAAATAGTAGTAAATTAAAAGACTATTTACCATTGTTGTTATGGTGGTAATTTTAAAGTGTGGTTTACAAAATACATGGATGCCAAATTTAGGGAAAACCAATCATAATAGCATTAATATATGTTGAGCTTGACATGATACAAGTCTAGTGTTGTGTGCCAAAATCTCAATCACATCAAAGAAAAGTTGAGAAACTCTCCCTACTCTAGTTCTAATTAAAACTATAAAGCTCATGATATGAATGTTGATGTGACCTACTATGGGCACTAAGTTGTAGATATGATGAGGCTTTATCTAGATGAAAGGAAATGCATAGATAAGTTAGAATTTTAAGTGAGACTGATAGTGGTGGATATGTGCTTATAGTAACATTGTAGAGAGGAAGTGACTTTCCTCCACTTAGGTGGGTCAATCCACCATAGTGTTGCTTTAGCAGGGGCATAGTCTCTTGTGCATGGTCATACTTTTCATTTGTTTTATTTATGCACTAACAATGGTTAAGAAAATAAAGTTATGACTATGTTGAGGTCATCTTTGTGATTGGCATGAATGCTCTAAGTGACATTCTAGATGTGTGCATGCCTTTTGTGGCATTATCATCATGTAGATTGTGGTTGTAAGGGTTTCCCATATTGTTAAGGGTGAGGTTTGCATGTTTCCTTCAAGTGTTGGATGTTTGAATATTGGAGACTTCATGCATGTGAAAAGAAGAAGAATAGGTGGGGGGGTGAGAGTGCTGTCAAATGTGGGTATGATGGACCTATTCTTCCTCATTTCATTAGGAAATGAGATCCACACAATAAAATGATTATCAACCCTTAAGTGAATCAAGTCAAAGTGTGAATCTATAGATTTACTTTTTGTGTCAAGACGGGGGTCTTGGTCAAACAACACTTTGGGGAGAAAGACTAAAAATAGTAAAGAAACACCAAATTACAATCTAACACTTGGATCTTTGAGATTAAGCTCAACTAACAGAACCGAAAAACAAAGTGCAGATTAGAGAGAGGCAAATATGAATGCACCTTTCAACAAAAGTCAGTTTCTGAAGCTGATTTGGGACTCATTCGCCTAGGGGCGAATGGGTCTCGAGTTAGGGTTGTTTGCAACTTTTTAGGAGCCTCTACTACAGATCTAAATCTTCCAATTTGTCCAGGTTTCAGGTTTATAAAGCCAAAAATAAATTTTGTAAGTGAGTTTCTATTAGATGACAACTTTTATGACAACTTTTGCAACTTTGAGAAGTTCTTCAAATTTTCTCTTCAAGAGATCTTCGAGATTTCTTACACCTAAATTTGCAAACACAAATCAAGAGGGAAAAATGTTTTGTTTTTGGTGAATGGGTGTTTTCCTTGGTCAAACCCCGTTTTGGTAATCAAACCTTGAAATGAAATGAAACATGAAAAAGGGATTGAAGAATGAACAAATCTATGTTACTACTTAACAAACCCTTGCATAAACCTTGGAATGTAAATCTGCAACTTGCATGAAATGGCTTCAATGGATGTGGATCTTGAACCTTGAATCTTGACTTGAAATAATGCTTTGAATGCTTGAATGGGTCATGAAACCTACATCATCATATTAGCTCCAAAAACATGCATGATGCATGAAGACTTTGACATGACAATTGGATCTTGAATGCGGCAATAAATATTCAATAAATTTTCCTTTGAGTGCCTTTGATCACTTGTGAAATGCTCTTGAAAGTGTTCTCTCATATCTTGAAATTGCTAGGTGAAACATAATGAAATAACCTTATATTTATAGATCTATGTATCCAAAATTTCTCAAAATTCAAATAACACAAGCCGACATTGAAATATAGATTTGAATATGTTAAAATACCACCAAAAACATAATTGAAGTCCTAAACCTAGGACACACATTGCTCGGTAAGAGTTATGTTAAGGCATTAATGAATGTCGGGTTTCCTCTTTGGAAAATGTAATAAAATAGGCTTAGTAAATAAATTAAGGGGCTAATTAAGGAAAATTAAGCTCGATTAATTAAGGGATCCCTAAATAAGTGTGAAAGTGTAAAGGGGTGCACTTTACAACACCAAAATAAGGAACAATTAAGTCCAAATTAACTAGGAGGGCCCAAACAAGTGTGAAAATGTAAAACCTGGATGCATTTTTATACACTATAACATGTAATGGAACATGAATTATGGTTGGCATAACCATTACACAAGGCATAATTGAGGAGTCTTTGTTCTTACTTGAAGCTCCTTTTGTACATAATATTGTTGAGAGGCATGATCCTTGGGTGTGCTATGTTTTATTATAGTGCACATGGAGTCTTTTGTAGACTAGATTTGCTTATAATACAAGTGTAGACACTTGAGTTGTTGGATACAGGTTGTGATATAGATGCTTCATTAGTGCTAGACTATGGTGAGAAGATTACATGATTACATGGTCTCTATTTGCATGACCACTAGTGTAACCTAGACTTATGTTTCATAGTGTCATCTATGTATTAAGGGGATTGGTGATTTCTTGACCATATTTTCCCAAGCCATAACCATCATAGACCATTTTTTGAGCAATTTTGGACTAAAACCATTCTTGTGCTTCTCCTCAAAATTTCCAAATACATGGCTGATACGAACTCACTAGAGTATCATCCATCATTATTTAAAATTAAAATTTTATAAAAATTCCACTTATTTTGCAAGGAGGGCTTGTTAAAACTTCTACATGGTACATTGTTTCTATCCTTAACAAAATCAAAGCTTTCGATGATAGGTTCAATGAGTTGAATGCTATGGACCATAAGATCTATAAACCATTTTAAGACAATATCAAAGCTTGTGTTCCTTAACTTGAGAATATCTTGTTATTGTTGATTCTAACATTAGATATGTTAGATATCCTTGTGCAAGTATTTTCATTGAGAGAGATTGGAAAATAACCCTTTACCTTGGGAAATCTTGCCTTCTTATTTCTTTATTTCTAATATCAATTATCCAATTTGTGGGTGGAAATAGAGGATAAGATTGTATGTCAATTAACAACACAAGGATGTAGGATTATGCTCATAAAAATAGGGTAATTCCAAGTAACGTGCTTGAAGTGTTGAAGCATCACAAAGACATGAGAAGGATGTGACAAAGATTAAATCCTTTTACTCATCAATGTAGTAGGTTACAAAAAAATTACAAATAATAATATTGTTAAAGTAGGTTCTTGTGTCAGATAGGGGTATGCATATCCATCTAATTTTCTAAGGGACTCTAAAGAGCCATCATAATTTTTTACTTGTTTATGTTTGGCTTTGTTTGCTTCATAACTTGTGCAATGCATGTATTTATACATGGATATATTATTGGAATGACGATAGGTGTCAAACTTATATGAATCCATAACTTGTGCATAGGGAATATCAAATGTTGCTTGTATATGGAAGCATAACATGCAAATGTTGTCATTAAATGTTACATGTGCATGTTCTAATGCAAAGTAATGAAGGAAAAACATATGCATGATATGTGAAGTAGTTCACATTATAGAGACATATAAAGAATGTGGAGTGCATGATGATTGGGGATACATTGGTGAATCTACTAAATATTATGCATAGAACTCATGAGATGTTATGTTGTGTAGCCATGACATTGTGCAACCCAATTGTAAGGTGTATGTGGCTATGTTGTATCGAGTTGGATAATTGCATACAACTAAGATATGTACATCTATGTGCATTGAATTTTGTCCTTGTGTGAATGCATAAGGGAAAATAACATGAGATGCAATGCAATGTTCTTAAGCCTATGCATATAACTTGCACTTAGATCATATTAGGCATATTATGTAATAACGAAGACAAGTTGACCTCGGTCTATTGACGAAGTTGTTTGGCTCATAAAGAATTGATTAGAAATTAAATGTTGTCAATTGCATTGGACCAACCTTATAAAAGACATGACATTAATTCTAAATTTGAAAGGACTAAGGGATGCCCTCTCCACTAGTTAATTTTTTTAATTTCTACAATTATTTTTATGATGAATAGAAGGATAAGGTTGGGTGCATAGGCCCAAGATTATAAGTGTGAACAAACTAAGAGATATCCTCTACCACTTTCAACAAAATAATTTATTATTTTTTGTAACATACAAGGAGATAATTTACCAAGTGAATTGACCAAACCTTATTAAAAATAATGCCAAGATTGTTCCTAATTAAACATGAAAGACTAAAGGGTGTGGCCAAGTTTAGAAATTGTAATGGTGAAAATGGACTCCCCCCCTTTTGATTCCATTATAGCTAGGTTGTCTCTTATGCAATGAAAATGATAAGATTAAGTGTTTTTCTTTGATAGATGACATATAACTTGATCATTATTTGTGTCTACCTATACTCATTCCCAAGGATCCATCCTAATCCTTAAATTCATCAATTCCCTACTCTAGTTTAGATGTATACTTATGTAGATGACTTTGCACAATTGTGGATATGACCCTCAAAATTTTAGAGCCAAATCAAAATTTAGGGATGACGTAACCCTTCACTCATGACTATTATGTGTAGATTGACTCTAGTTCATTTAGAATTCTCATAGCTATAATAATTTGAGCATTGAATCAAAGATTTAGTACTACACTAACTTCTTCCATTAGCATCTAGGGCATCTACTAAATGTTTGTTTGATTTCTTTGATCATTCTCTAAATTTTTGACTTGACATTCTTATGGGGTTTGACATAAGGGAGTAATTATCCTAGCCATGTGTAAACCCCAAAATTTTTTGTGTAGAGATTAACAAAAAAAATAACGATGACTTAAAGCAAACATTTAGGAATTTATAGAAATCATATTTGTGCATAAAAATTGGATCCTCACTTGTGTGGATTAGTTTCAAATGCATGCCATTGATCATATAGTTGCAAAAATGACCCATAATAATAAATAGCAATTTTATCAATTCTAAAGCATTTTCCCAAGCATCACTAAATTTATGACACCTTAACAAATCATTCACAAAATTTGGATAGGGGCGGATTTTCTTGGTTTTGATGTGATTATTAAGTATCTAGGTATTATATTTTCTATAAACCCTTCTTTGAAATCAAGAGTGGATTTTGGATAAAGTAAGTAATAAAATATCTAAGTGGTATGATAATTTCCTTTCCTTGGCAATAAGGTTTCAAGTTTGTTAGAGAGTTTTCTCATCCTATACCATTTACATTTCTTCTTAATGGTTTGTTGCTTCCCCTCATCTTAAACAATTGAATAATTTGATTAGAATCTTTCTTTGGTCTAATGGTGTAGGCAATAAGAAGAGGTACGCTATTTCTTGGGCTCAATGTGTGACTCGTAAGGTTTTGGGAGGCATGGGGTTAAGAGATATTTTTATTCACGGAGTTTCTCTTACTTTTAGGTGGATTATAAAATCTTTGGTTGGTAATGATCCCCAAAAGCAATTACTTAGGAACAATTTAGTTAGTTGTGTTCTTAAGAGAAATTCTAAATTGAACGATTTATATTTGTTGGGATATTCTTTTTGGAAAGTTCAAAGTTAAACCTTTTTAATCTTCTAGTTTTTGCTCTATTTGGAAGGATTGGATTTTTGTGAAGGAGCTAATGAAAGGTCATGAAATTTTCTTTGTCTCTAAAGATAAAGTTTCATGCTTTAGGTCTATTTGATGGTCTTTATATGGCAAAAATTCCTTGTTGGAATCTAATAGATATGTTTTTTTTCTTGACACACCAAAGGTCTTAAATCTATTAATGTCATCCTTGAAAATGGTAGATTGTTGGAATGAGACCTTTTGATATTTCATTGCACTGAAAAAGGACATACATTGTTAGAAGATTTGGCCTTGAGGGCTCTTTAAGGGCAGTTCACTAGAATGATAATCTATGGGATAATATTAGCTGGCTTAGGGGTAAGAAGTTCTAGGATGTTACTCCCAAGAATTTATATTCCTCAGCGTCCTTTATCAAAGAGTGGCTTTTAAGACAATATTATTTGGGGTGTTAATGATCTTGAGGATTTGGTCTAACCTAACTGAGCTAAATAAATGTCTTTTTAGATGGTCGATGCTCTTTAATAAGCTTGTTGTTGGTGAGATTATGTTGGATTCTAAGTCTAAATCTTGTTTAGTTTGTGGTAAAGTTGAGTCTACGACCCATGTGTTTTTAATTATTCTTTTTCTAAGTTGGTTTGATTTTATTTTTTTACTTATTTAAGCTTATGTGGCTAGTAAACCTAGTATTAGTTGGTTTGATATTTTATTTTTAAATTTCACTTTTATGGATAAGCTTTTACAAAAGTTATGGTTAGTCATGTCTTCATAAATTCTTTGGTTTATTTGGATTGCTAGGAATGAGGATGTCTTTCAAGGGTGTAAATGCATGCTCATTGGATTTTCTCCAAAAGTCACTTTTTCTATGCTTGCTAATGTCATTGCCATGCATGTACATAAGACAAAGAAATTGTGCATTTCATTGAGTGGAACTCAATTGATGATACTCATACCTTTTAGTGAGGTGGTGTACTTGATGATTTAATTTAGGATTAGGATGGTTGGTCAATCCATAAAGATGTTATTGTTGTTAATACTTCATTATAATAGTCTATTGGTTCTTGTAATTTTTAGATGATTTCCTTCGTTCTTAATTTGGAGGTAAGTGATAATTATGCTACTTTTGTTGGTAATGTTGGTGTTGGTTCAATCATTAGTGCTCCTCTTGATGTTGTTGTTGCTCTTGGTAATGTGGATCCCTCATCTTTGGTTTGTGCTTTCAATGTTACAATTGCTCTTGATGTTGGGGATCCTTCATCTCTAGTTTGTGCTTCTAAAGTTGGTGATTGTTATATTGGTGATGTTCCTCCTAATGTTGTTGGCCTTGGTGGAGGTGATCCTTCTTTAGTTTGTTCTCATTGTGATAATAGAAAGGAGAATTATACTATTGTTGATATTTTTGGATAATTTGAAGTTCATAGTGCTTTTGGACCTTCTTGTCACAGTGACTTGAACATGGTGTTTCACCTTTATCAACTGTTGCAATTAGGATTTATCTTGAATCCTACCTTCATGAGTGTTAATTTTAGGATCAAATCTTTAGAGAAGGGTGTCACATTTTTTTATTGATAAGATAGATGAGAAATGTAATGATAGTTGATGGTTGTTTTTATATACATGATACTTTTATGATATGCTATTATATAAATTATATACTCCCTTTTACTTTGAATGTAAAACAATTTATGCTATAACATCTAAGTAGATTAAGTTTGATTAATCATGATGATGTGATTATTTTTATAACTACATCAAATCGTACAACCCTAAAGAAATTGGGGTTGACTAGTGATAAATGCCATATGAGCGAGCTCCATTTTGAATAACGTAACTAATTTTAGGGGTCCATCTTTCTATTTTGAGTTTGCCTTGTGATAAATACCTTGAAAAACACCATTTTTGGTTGTTTAGCTAAGTTAGGCGGTCAGCAGAGCAGAGATAGACCCAAAGAGCGAGTGCAGCAAAGATGGCACGGATGTGGATTAATTTTGCGGCTTGCATCCTCTTCATTTACTTGCTTGCTTCAGTTCCATTATCAGGTAAGATACATAACCAAATTTGTCAGAAACAAGCTTTGGGGAAAGATTTTTTTCCCGTTCTATAGTAGCACTTTCCCTCGAATTTACCTATTTTGCCGGCCGCCGTAACAAGGCCAACCTCGGCTGCTTTGAGAAGTTTAGCACACCCGATCTACCATTTTCAAGTGCATGCACATTAAATATTCCGAAATACCGAGCCTTTTTGCTGTGATCCCCAAGTAACAGATTACCTTTTGTAAAATTTGACGTTTTGTTCTTATCTTATCTCTAGATATGATTTTAGATAGGTCTGTGTAAAGCTGCCGGCCGACTGTACATTCGGAGAAACAGCGCTGTGTATTGAATTTGTAAAGATTTATGGATAAAACTGTCCAGTAGTTTTTACATCTCTGTTATATTTAAAAAATATTTACAAATCGCTACTGTGGACTGTGAAAAACTAATTTTCTTAATTAACTCTATTTCTTATATATGTTTAACTTCTCACTTTGAGCGGAAGTTAGTAATGCCGATAATGGTTAGCCTCTGCAAGGATTCACCTTGTGCACACCAAGTTTAATGAGTGTGCCCCTGTGTGAATGCCAGCTGAGAAATTGTAATTGATCTTGTTGTTAGAGTGATGCATGGATTTTAAAGCTCATATCGTTGATGTTCGGCTTTGGGAGGTGGATCGAACCTTGTAGTTCGGCAAATCAAGTCGGAGATTTTAGGAAAGAGAGGTCTAAGTACCGGTTTTCACGTTCTATGCAATTTAGACACCTCTTTTTATCAAGTGTCAAGACAGTAATATATGGAATCGGGAAAACAGGCATTTGGCCTTCTGTTTGGGCGTCACACCCCTTTGCTATTATCCATTCTAAATGCAGGATATCAGAGTTATCAACTTTAGGCCAAGTAAAGATATATTCGAAGAAGAGTTTTCAGCTCTTTTCCTTGAAATTGTGTCCCTTTATTGCATGTTTCAGACTTCAGGCCAAGCACAGTTAGATTCAAAAAACGAGATTCCAGCTTCCTCTCCTTGATATTTTCTTCCTTGAATTGCATGTTTCAGACTCCGATTTTTTTTTGAAGAATTGATTTGGTATATTACTATATAGCAATTATTTGTAATTTTCATACACTGCAAATTGTTCTATTAGACTAGTAGAAATCCCGCTTCTTTATACTTTGTTTGAAGCGAAAAAAATCTTGTAATTTTTAGTGGACACTTGCAAACACATAAACCTATATCAAGAGAAAAGGTCATTAGTAGCATAGCGATGTCAATTACTGGTCACATTTTTATTGTGTAACCCATCAAAATTTAACAAAAGTAATAGTTAAAAGCCACACCTCTAAACTAATTTGAGAATAAGAATGATTAATTGCCTTATTACAACACCACTTATTGGCCACTTTTTTGTTGTTCCTGCCACAAAGGCCAAACATGTAAAATAGTTAATAAAGGACATGGAAAGTCATTTGCTTTGGATATCTTAAACAATTTCCATTTCTTTTCTATTCACAGTTATTTTGCAATCTGTTTTCTAGATAAATGTTTGAAGGCTTTATCTATGACCCTACTAACAGGGATGTTTGAATGATCTTTGACTTTGGCTGATGTTCCCTTTGCACTGTCAACCTCTATATGCTTCTAATGACACCGTCGAGCAGGTGGTGCTCTGGCAATGGTTGGCAGATAAGCTTCCAATTGCTAACTGGGTTTCCTATGGAGATTTTAACATTTTTGAATATATGGAAGACAAAGAAGCACTTCTCCCAATGTGACAGTGTGCAGATAAAAGAGAGGCATGGTTTTATATTAGAAACAAATTGAAGGCTTTATGGCCTCAACCATTTTAGCCACGGTTCTTCATGCACTCCATGGTTCACGTGGTCTAACCTTCATTGAGAACCAAATAGAGTTGTCAAACAATTGGATAGGGCCATGCTTGATGACGAGAACACTTTATCCTTTACTCTTTGTTTTATTCAGGCTGTTGGAATAATTTCCAATGTTGTCTTGTCTGATCACTTGCCCATCAAGCTTCATATTGAATGGTCAGCTCCTCTCTGGCAAAGGTATTTTTTTTTTAATATCAGAAGAAGAGTACAAATATGGCTTGAACAAACAATCTGGAGAGTAAAAATTACAAAGCCAAGCTCCTAAGGAGCAGAAGTAACAATAATTACATATACCAAAACCTGCTCACTAGCAGCATATAATAGAACCAGAAACTAGCATGAACCCAAAGTCACAAGACTTAAATATAAAAATGCAACACAACCGGGATTAACTAAGTCCTTGTTCCTGTCCTTAGTGGCTTCTTTCTTATCGAAGAAGGTCAGCATATCCAAGACCTGTTTTTCAGCATTTTCCACTCTAATATCCATGCACTCCTTAATCCACCACTTAGGATAAGAACCCCTGTAACCTGTAACAGGATCTAGAGCATGACTGCAACTAGCAACCTCCTCATCAACAGCAGCAAGATTAACAGGACCATTTGCAGAAATATAATTACTGCCCATTGGATTCTCAACGGGGTCAGAGGAATGAAGAGGCCATGCCTCAGCCTCACTATCATACCGAATCATCCTCTAAAATAACATCAGTCCAATTGGGTGTAGTAGCATCAGGAGGAGAATCACAACTCTTCTTTCTCTCCTCCTATGTCAAACACAAAAACGAGTGACTTCTCTTGGCAAAGGTATTCATAGAGCAGTTCTATCTTAACGCTTCTCACCTATAATGTGAACCCAACTTGAAACACTTTTGGACGGTTTGGAATTCAGTTTGTTGCTTGATTGGAGAAAGTGGTTGCAATTAATTGTTAGTGGTGGCCATTGTCAGTACTATTGCCTTCCTTAGATTATCTAGAAAACAAATTGCATTGTACATTAAATGGGCCAATGCAGCTACAGCCCAAGAATTTAGTTGGGCTTCTCACTAATTAGAGCTTGCTCTTTCCCCTTTTGATGATCACTTGCTGATGATGCTTTTTATAAATTTAATCTGCATTACTTTGACACAAAATCAAAGTGGTTGAATCCTTTCAAGCTCAGGGAACTCAAATTTGAGCTCGCATGCACTGGTTCAAACTCAAAGATTGGGTTCCAAAAGATTTGTTTCAACATCTCTGAGCATGACACTTGCCTAAAATATTAGAAGTTGTGAAAGATGTTGGGGAATGACCTACTCATCACCTAGTTTGCTTTGAGCTTTTGTGGTCCACTAGAAACATGTGTTCTAAACTCAAGTTTCCACATCTGAAATAGAGGCTATCATACTAAATGATTTTAGGTGGTATCTTGTAAGCTCTCTAAGGATGTGGTCCCATGGAAGGGGCTTGGGCTCCTATTTTTACTCTAAGGACAGTCCTGTAGAATTGAAAAAAGTGTAGCTATAGAAATAAAATGAATCTTTCCTTGTAAAATAGGAGCCTGACATATATATATCTGCAAAATTTAAGCTGATATTTGGGAGAGAGCAAAAAGTTTCCTCCACCAGCTTAGGGACTTTTATGTCTATGTGGTGTTGGGTTCCAAAACCATTGCTTCACAATCCTAGAACTCTTTTCACCTTTAGGGCTAGGAATTTGTTGTCTAGAAGCTAAAATAGGGGTTCATCAATAGATCAAGAAGAGTTAAAGGCCAATTGCTAAGAGTGGGTAAACTCTCTTGCACTTCGAGCTCAGCATAGACTCAATGTGGTATTCCTAGAGGTGTCCTTAATAGGTTTTCTAACCAATTCAGATGTGACACGATTACAACAATAACTATACCCAATGTATGCTTGACCCCTATGATTGTCAGTAGGTCAAAGATTGACTAGCTGCATAAAAACCTCTTATATAGATGATAAAACACCTTGCACATGCACATCTAAATAACAACAATATTATGATCCCTTTGAATAATTTCATGTTAGTATTTCATACACAATGGCAAGGTGCAAACATGCATGCCATGATTCTCTATTGATTTAGCTGATTGTGTTTGCTTGAGATTATTCATTGGCTTAAAGTAATGAATCATGAATAACATGTATGAAACCCTAATCTACTTCTACAATTAACAAGGATGGAGAGATTGTTTTAATGAAAATTGTTTGATCCCTCACTAGTGTAGATCGATGTCTACTCCATTTGGCAATTGAGTTATGAACAAAAAAGAAGAAAGAAATTTATCTAGCAGAATATCAATAGTAGATATGTATTTACATACAAATTAGAGATTACATCTCATACAATGGACATACTTAATAATCTGTCTCAAAACTACAATAACTCATGCTACAGAAGAATGACCATTACAAAGCATTTGTAATACATTAGATGCTGTCACATATACATCAAACCATCATTACATTCGTACTAGCAAATGTGGTAAGAGGAAATACATAACTCTAATTACAATATTCCTTTGAATCATTACAAACTACTATGGAGACATACCATTACATGTAGATGTGCTTTACAAAACCCTTCCTACATTTTACAAGATGAGTTCCACTGTTTGCAAACAAGATATTCGATGTTTGATGCCTTAGAACCAGCTCTAGACACTTGTAGATTGGAAAATTGGCTTAGTGGTCGACCCTCTGAGATGAACAAACTTGTATTAGAGCACTTGGTCTTTTGTGCCCTAATCCATATGTGAAAAATCGATGTAGATTAGGAGATTCAAATCCACCCATTGCATTTATGGCGATTTGTGTGATTGATGACTAGGAATTGGCCTGAGAACTATCGGGAGCTGAAATTTCAACCATTGCATTAATGGCTGTACGAGTTGCCTTCCTTTTTCCATCGCTAGAAGCACGTGTGAACTTGCACCTTTGAGATGAATAGTTATTTGTGGGCAAGAAAAACCCTTCTAGAGTTGTGTCAAGTTTAGTCAATAATGGCATTCTAGGTCGCGTAGGGAAGTAGGTGGGAGTGAATAGTGTAAAGCATGAGAGTTTCAGGGATTGGAGGGTTGGGGATACCTTGTGACCCATACCTTTGTTGGGGAGTTGGGGATGACAAGGAATTCATCCCTTTAGGCATACACAAATAGGTCCAAAACCACAATTTTGATGAGATAGTGTAGTGAAAAGTGTCAAGGATAGGGGTTTAGGAGTACCAAGGAAAAGTCCGAAACTTTGAAAAAGGCAAGGGAAAAGAGCGAGGGACAGATGAAAGGTATGTCGAGATGGGAAATTCCAATATCCTGATAGGAATAAAGAAAATGATGGAGTTGGGTGGAAAGGCATATTGGGAAGGGAAACTCAAAAATTCTGACATAAGTACAGTCCCTTAGAAATTTGTACATAAAACCTCCATACTTAGAACTTTTAGGATCCTTGCAACTTTTAACATATGAGTAGGCACATGGGGGACAACAAAGGACAACACTTAAGTAAAATTAACAAATGGAGATCCATACAAATATTTCTTAGATTGATTATATGTGATGGGAAAAATGAGGCCTAAGTGCACAAAAAGCTGGCACTCGAGCAAAATTTGGCACTGTAAGATTGATTCAATGATTCCCAACATGTGCCAGCTTGCAAGACATTTAAGAAAATAAATCTACTTTATATTTGCATATAGTTGCTCTAATTTCTCTTCTAAAAATCCTCACTTCCACTTACAATTTCTTATCAGAAGATAATTAAAAATTCATGGGAGCCCTTCCTTAGAAAAGGCTCCTAATTTTTCTCAACAGCACCCACTAAGAAGATTTAGGTAGCCCTCCCAATGAAACTAGTGCCCAAGTCCTATAATTCCTCCCCATTGATGAGCTTCAAGATGCGCTAAGCTGTGATAACTAAAATATTTTTATCTTCGGAATCCTTGCATGCAAGGATACTCAATAATGAGTCCTTGCAAATCAATTCCACTCTATCCGAGAAGAGCAGGGATTGATATTGTGGCCCTCAGATTGACCCAGTTAGCCTGCAAATACAGCTCCTTGAGAGAGAGAGGAAGCAGAAAGAATGTCTGTGAAATCATTGCAATGCTCCAAATTGTCTAAATGATGCAATGCAATAAAAAACTAATTTATTGAAATGAAAATTGATCTACATGCAATGCCATAAATGAATTACTTTGCAAATTAATACTATGAAGATTAAGCTAAAATGTAATATTAAACTATATGCTCTAAACTAAGATGTTTATAAAATCAAACTAATGTGTAATCTCAAATGATAAAATTCAAGAAAAGTGCATAAGTCTGTGTAAAAATTGTGATTCTTTGAAATGAGAATGAGAGGGCTCATTTTATAGGCAAAAGTGGAATTGAAGGCAAATTCAGGAGCAATGTGGGATAAATAGAAAAATAGAAACAAATCTTGATTGGAATTTTTTTAGTTTATTTCCTTTAACCGATTTGTTTCCATTTTTTCATCACAAGATATTCTTGAGAGGATATTTCATTTATTTTATTTAATTTAAGATGATAATATCTCTTTTAATAAAATAAAATAAGATTATGTAATTTAGAAATGAATATTAATAAATAAAATAAAATTATTTAATTAAAAATAGATTTAATTAAATAGCATCATTTTATTTAAGTAATATTAACTTCAATTAAATAACATTATTTTATTTATTAAAAGGATTTATTTCTTTTGATTAAATAAAATTAATGAAGCATTCAAACCTTAGGGAAAATTGAAACATTTGAAATAGTTATGAATTGATTAAGAAATTTGATTTGAAAATGCAACAATCATTGATTTAGAAAGTTGATGTTGACAAATTAAATAAATGGGGCCCAAAGTCTAGGTGACCATTTTAGGTTGCATACACTAACTAGATGGTCCATGATAAAGCCCTTGGCATTTACAACTTCTTTTGTAAAATTTTATCAATTATTTGGGACATGGTTGGCTATGATATTTGTAAGGTTTATTTGGAAGCTTTGTAGAAAACTCATTGGGAAAGCTAATAAACAAGAGCAAAATCAAAGATTGGTCAGCCTCGGACCATCACCATTGGAGACTCATCACTTTGCTTAATGAATCTTACCAGAAAATTGTGAAAGCCTTGGCTTTAAGGCTGAGAAATCTTCTTTGGCTCATTATTTGCCTTGAGTAAACTAGGTTTATTTTTAGTATATTTATTCTTGATAAAATCGTTGCTATTTGGGAGGGAATGGAGTGGGCTCGCTTTACTCAATAGAAGGTCATGTTTTTTCAGATTAATTTCAAGTGTATTGAGTGGCCTTTTATTTTGGCCATATTGCAAGCGTTAGACTTTGGTCCCAAGTTTGTGCGTTCTATACAAACTCTCTTTAGTAATGCCTTGGCTTGCCTCATTAACAATGGCCATCAGTCTGATTTGTTGGTCCTTTTGGGTCTCTTACACAAGGGTGCCTTCTTGCTTTTTTTTTTTAATAAGTGCTTTCCATTTAGTATTTTGTGTATCTTCCCAATGACTATGCTTCTTGTACACATTAAGATGAAGCTTACTAACAATACCAACCTCTAAAATAGGGAATAGGTAGAAGGCCTCTCTTAGTGGACACACAACAATGGTAATCTATATGGGATATCATGATGGACAATGTATTAGACAACAAGGTAAAAGTACAACTATCTAAAGGATGGTTAAGCTAGGGTTTAAGGCAATATGATGAAGGATGGTTAAACTAGAGGTTAAATGTAGGGCAATATGGTAATAAATTAAATAGCATGTAAAAATAAAGTAACAAGCATACAATGAGAAATCAGATTTTCATAGATAAAGGAGCAAGGTTAGAGATACTTATTTGGGGTCAACTTGTAGGCTTATTAATCACCCCCTTTTGCTTAAGCACTTGATGGGAGGTGATTGTAGGTGAATTTGAGCCGTATAGGAGAAACCATATTGACTTGCATGCATCAAAGGTGGATTTCCTATCCTTGAATCTTCAAAGGTCCTGTGAGTAACTTATCTTCCTTTGGTGAAATACTCCATCTAATCCTCTAAGGGCATATGCAAGTGCAAGCAAAACAAAGGGAAACCTATAAATAGGGATCCAAACCTCCAAAATTGCATTTCCAAAATTACCAACATTATAGGCTCAATTGGGGAGGTTATCTAGACAAGGGAACATAAAGCATCATTGGTTGGGTTGATGATTTTCAACAAATAGAGAATTAACAAGGAGGAAAGATAGAGGGAATGGTGCATGACACAAGGGGTCAATGAGGATCAAAAGGCCACAATTAGGGAAAATGAGGAGTTTGAGGGACAAGTGTAAGGAAAAAGGAGTACACCAAAGGGTAAAGGCATTATGATGATAAATACAAGTCTTGACAAAACATAATGTTACTAAGGTCATTTTTTTGTTGTATACACTTCACATGGTATAATTAGGGGGTTCCATCTCCATGGGCTACTAGTGCTTTTTTCATTAATGGCCATTTTGTTGATGAATCGTTGGCTTAAGGATTCAACATCCATTGGGCTAAAGACTTAATGCTATAGGCTGCCCTTTGGGCGTAAACTTACTTGGATGCATATGCTTTTTAGGAAATGGCTCTCCCATGGAGAAATGTTTGTCTTTCAAGCTTCCCCTTTTGAGCTTTGGAACTATGCAACCTAGTGAATGGAAAGAAAGATCATCTCCATTATTCTTCTAGATTATTTAGTGGAAACAATTGTCCTCTGCATGTAAATTTCATATTTGTTTTAAGGTTCTTTCAATTACACTTGTTTATTATTCTACTTGTTGGGTTCCTTGTTGGCCCCAATTTTGGCTAAAGTTTTGAAGATGTATGCAAGAGCCACCAAAAACTATATTTGTGCAAGAAGACAAGGATGCCAAGCTGCATATAAGGCTGACTAGGCTGTGTTGTGTAGTGTGTAGAAGTGGTTGTGCTACATATATGACTAGAGATGAAGGGTGCAAAGGACATGCACAAGAGGATGGTAACAGTGAATCTGTGTAGGACTATGTTGTGAAAATTGGAGAAGTAGATTTCAATATGCAATTTCTAATTTTATTGTGGAGAAAGGCATATTGCCAGCTGTTTGAGTGCATATTTTTTTAGTTTAAAACAAGCAAGGTGTAGAGTATATCACTATGGTTCTATTTTGAGCAACAATAATAATGGTTGAAAATAGTAGAGTTTTTATACAAGCCCTATATAAAGTCTAGTTTTCAAAACTAGGTTTTTAGACTTTTGCCATTAGATGTTTCCACATTACAAAAGGTTGAAAAGGTTTCTCTACATTTGAAGCATTGCTTGCTAATTGCTGTGATTGCTATTACCGTTTTCATCAACTTATTGTATTACTGGGAAACAAATTAATCGCAATGAGATTTATTTGAGTTTCAACTTGTGCATGCTCAACAAGTGTGTGAGCATCAAGTATGAATCCACTCATTGCACATCTAATATGTTCATAAATCTCTATGATTTTCTCTACGTTGCTTGTCTTTAGTAATGGTGAGGTGATGTGCTTCTCTATTGCAAGTATTACTCCATGAGTTGTCTTTAACCCCATTGCAGTGGAACCTAGCATGATGGCTTCCATGGCATATTTGACTTGAAACAATCGGTTTTCCAACAAAAAAGTGTTGACTCCTCTATCACACCCACTCCTGCATGGGGGATCATAGACAATTTGGATTTGGACTAGTTGAACGCCCTTTTTGCCAAGGTGGCTTTGTTTGTTGTGAGAAGGAGAAGCTCAAGCACTCTCTGCACAACATGCCATTGCTGCTCTAGTTGCAATGCAAGACAACTGACTCAGTCTCCTCAAGCTTTCTGGCCTCTTTGTTTTGTAGTGTGAGTCTTGCCATCAATGCCTTCTCCAAGAACTTTTTTTGAGATGTTTTTAACGCAATATTTAAGTCTTTTTAGGGTTTGCATTATAGTTTGATTATATTTGAGTTTTTGTAATGTCTTGGGCCAAAACAATAATGCAAATCTAATTCTTAACCTTCCACAAACACTTATTAGTTGAATAACAACACTATTGGGTCCTATTATTTAATCATATCTTAAACAACTCATATTTAAATTACTATTAATACATCAACAATTTCATTACACTTTGATCAACAATGGCAACATAAAACTCAATCTCATTACAATGAACAACAAATACAAATTTAATTCCCACACTCTTTCTTATTACATTAATGGCTGTATTGCATTCAAATGATTTTGCAACATCATGCGATTCATACCAATAGCAATGGCGAATTGAATCAATACAATCCGGTTCGAGTTTGCATATAATGAAGCTCAAATGTGAACTCTATATGAGATCACCTTTCGAAATCACTAGGGTTTTTGTCTAAGGATTCCATGTGTGAACACAAGTGCTCAAAACGAGTTCTGAAAGTAATTTTGGTTAAGTGTAGATGTTGATCTAGATAAAAACATTTGCTCTTTTATATTCTCCACGAACAAAACAAGTTGGCCACCATGTACACCCACAACATCAAATTTGAATAGTGATCACGGTAGGACAAATTCCACTTTGAAAATAATGGTGCGACAAATAGACTGCTAGAAACAATATGATATGTGTTGGGAAGTTAGGAGGGCAATGGAAACATAGGGAGAAATATCAATGATTGGGGGTCGAACATATCACAAGACTCAAACTATAGGATGAGGTGTTGTGGGTTGAGCAATGGGAATGCTGGAAGGGGTAAGTCCAAAAGTTCGACAAATATAATGGAAAGGTGGGTGACAAACAAAAGGAAATACAAGATGAGGAAATCCAAAACTCTAATAGGAAGAAGGGAAGAGTAGAGTTGGAAGAAAAGGCATACTTAGGAAGGGCAAACACACAACATACGGAAACAAGAAGACGCAACTATAGACCTAATATGTACAAACTTAGATTGATTGGAAATGAGAAATGCCATTTTTGTTTTAAATTTAGGAATTTTTTTATAGCCAATTTGAATAGTATGGGGTGAGTTGAATTGAATGGTCAAAAAAAGTCGGGGGGTTGATTTTATAGTCTTTTTTAATATGGGGGTATCTTCCTATAGTTTGGTGTTTAATTAAAACCAAGGGAAATTTTCAAATAGTGAAAAGGAAAATTTAATTTTAGGTGGTCATGTTTAACATATTTTGTGAGGGGAGACAAATTTAGCAATGTTAGTTTTTTAATTGTTTTGGTTCAATAAGATGTCCAAAAATAAAAACAATTTTTGCAAACCAAAACCAATCACAACATTTGTATACATGATGCCTTTGGTTCATGTTTACGAGTCAAGCCATTGCAATTGAACTACTGCATCTAATGCCTAACATAATTGCAACAATGATTGATGAAGTAGGCATCCAACCCTCTTTCACATACTCACAACAATCCAAAAATGCAACTTAGAAATGGTTTGAAACAACACAAAATCCTGCAAGCAGTATTCCTTCTTTGTTCATTCAAATCTCCTGAAAATTCATGGATTACAAAACATATCTAAAATTAAATTATGTGCAGCCATATGGGCTATAGTAAATCATTACAAATCTGATATGAGACTGAAATATAGCAGCAACAATCAAAATATAAATGGTCTCTCTATCTAGCTTCTTTCCCAAGCTTCTAGTTCCTTCAACCTACATTCATCATTAGAAATCACTGCTGCAAACAAACCATGAAATCATCAATCTTCTTGCCGCTGTAGCACACCTCCAAACCTGCAACAAAAATGTCTTCTTGGTCTCCTTCAACCTTCTTTCTATTGAAGCTCTCAATCTCCCTTCACATGGACTTCACTAGTTCACTGTCTCTCAAAATGTGGAGCTCACTAGCTCCCAAAAACATGGGCTTATATGCAAATATAAATATGCAACAATGGAGTCTTCAAATCCTCTCTTCAATTGGGCATCATCTCCCCATCTCACCGACAAAAACTCCCAAAGCCCTCTTCCCAAATGACAAGGCCTGAATATATAGATTTGTGAATGAGAAAAACCACTATAGTTTTCCAAAACCACAAGAAAATCACCTCTTTGGAAAACCCACGCTCCATTTGGAGAAATAATCATAAAATAATAAAATTAATCAATGCTCACATGGCCTTCACATGGGCACCTAAACCATGGCCAATCAAATTTGGTCAATTCTAGCATCTTCATTGATCTCCGACAGCCTCAACGGCTCCAAATATGGACACGCACCAACATGCAAAGTTGGTGGCCCAACATGAAAATGCATGCAAAAGAACATGCATGCCAAGTGGCTCCACCTTGAAATGGGACGCCCAAATGGAATATTCCCTCATTTATGCCTTTGAAACATTTACTAGAGCATAATTCCTCCAAAATTACATTTATAATTTTGCCACAAGGAAAATTACAAAGTTGCAAATTAAAAAAAATTATTTTCATAACCCCTATAAGCCCTTATTGAAAATAAACAAAAATTAAATAGCAATATTTTTTGGTGAAGCAAGATTTCTAGTACCCCTAGATGGTCCTGCATCAATGATGTTTGCAACTTCGGTCCTATAAATCATCAGGGAGAAATAAGGACATTTTCATTTTCCATTTCCTGCCATCACCCATTCGTTGCTATCACAAGACATAAATCTTAGAAAAAATAAAATTTGATTTCTGTCTAAGCAGGTATTGTTGATAGGGAAAATCCTTTTTACGTGTTGCCTAAGTGCCACATACAAGTTTGCTCTCACATGCTTTTAACATCTCTTTCATGTATCGACAGGTATATCGAAAGGATGAGCTTCTTCCATGTATTAATAGGTATATCGAAAGGACGAGCTTCTTCCATGTAGCAATGGGTATTCAAAAGGGTGAGCATATCGAGAGGTTTGGTATATTGGTTTAGGAGTATATAGAAAATTAAATCATTTGGAGTGGTAAGGAACCAATCCATCTCCATTTGACAACAAAAGTCATAAGGTGTTGTGAATTGTATTGTCTTGAAGTATTATCGATGGAACCCAAGTAGGAAGTGTGTGTAATCTTTGTAATCATGCCAAGGTTATACACCAATGGCATGTTATCCTTACAAATTAATGTTAGTAACAAACAAGAGGATGAGATAATATTAGAATGTTTATGTCAATACAAGCCTCTATTAATGTAGTTTTGCAATCAATACAAAATGATGCAGCAAGAAATCAATAAGTCATAAGATTGATTACAAGATTAGACATCCAATGCCTTAACAAAGAAGAAAGATGTCAACAACGATGTTCCTCCTTCAAGCAATTCAACTCAAAAGGTTGGTAAAGATGAAAAGTCCTTGAAGAAAAGTGTTAAGCCCCATCCTATGTCATAGAACAATGTTGCAGAGAAGAAAGATGTTGATGTTTCTTCTTCAAGCAATACAACTTAGAAGGTAGGAAAAGAGGAAAAGTCCTTGGAGAAAAGTGTTAAAGTCCCCTCTTCTATCATAGAACAATGTTGTTGGTTCTAAGTCAAAAAGTGTGAAGTCGAAACCCATGAGAGATACAATACTTGTAAGTCCTATTATTAAATCTCCACTTCCTGTGCGAGTTTGGCATACAATAAAACCCATCATACATCATATTGGTCTAGCATATATAGGTGTTATGAATTTTCATGTACGAGAATATTCCAAACCTATTAAATTTGTGTTTGGAGGTATTCAAAACAACAGTCAAGTTGAGTCTTCACTTGTTGATCAGTCCTATGAAATTGACAAGTTGCCAAGTCAATCAAAATCAACGTGCACTAAAACCCATCAAGTCCAAACATTTTGTCATTGTGGACATTGAGGCCATACCTCTAGTGATTGTTCTGATCTACATCCTTGTCTATCATGTGGTCAACACACATTCTACAAAACAATGTTATGTTAGAGATCTGCTTTCCAAATCAATGAGGCATATGCATTTTGGATGAATATATCATTCCTAATGGAAAATGAAGGCTCAACCATTATCAAAATCCTATAACAGAGTTCAATACCATTTTAGATGATGGCTCCTCTACTCTTGATACAAATGTTGTTGTTGATCTAGTTGATAATGAGCTTAGCATTATAAATATTGTTGAGAATTGGTATGAAAGCTTGTTGAAATTGTCTACTCATGATACAAATGTTGCTGTCAATCCAACTGATGATGAGCTTAGAATTGAAGATACTATTGATACTTGTACTATTGAGTGACAAACTACTAATAAAATTGTAGAGTTGCACTCAATTCCCATAGAGGATAATTGTGCACTTAGTTTCTATGGTGTTGATAGGAGTAGTGACTTTTTGTACCTACGATTTTTCAGTCTATGGGATATTGATAATGAACATATTGAGACTGCTAGATATGCAACCCAATACAATTTATTTGAGGCTATAGATATTGCCTCTTGTTGATTATACTTTAGTGGTTTGAGTTGTAAGTTGAAAACTTGAAAAGATAGCATACAATCTCTTTTCATTAAGTTGAAAACTTGAAAGGGGGGCTTAATGGAGACTCATGATGAAAACTCAAGAGGGTGTCATTTGGTTGTGCATTTCTATACATAGGTTCATATATGTCCTCTTTTCATGGGTCATTTACAACAACTCCCCACTCTCATGTTATAGGGGGGGGACATTAAGATTTAGCTTTTGAGTTCTTTGAGCATGGCGTTAGAATATTATAGTCTTATTATTTAATGGTCAATTATATCTATTAGTTGTTGGTAGGTAGCTGGTAGGTAGACATTTAATGTCTACAGTATTTTACCTCACCTATATATTGTAATCTATTCTTCAAGTAATACAAGCAATTTCTTAAACCAAAATTGTTTCATGGTATCAGAGCAGGTCTGAGCCTGTCTCCCTCACGGGAGGGCTCAGGATTCAGGGAGGGTTTTTGGGTAATTTCGTGGGCTTTCTAGAAGCCATAATCCGAAGTTCTTTAGGGTCAGATTTTAGAAGGAAAATTTGTGACAAAATTTTCGTGGGCCTGTAGGTCATAATTCGATTTTTTTTTCCCATCTTTTCGGGTCGTGTGTGTGCCTGTAGGCGCGATCTCTCTGCAAGTTTGGCCATGCGCAACCTCTGTTTTCGCGTTTTAAAATCTGCACGATCTCTCACCCAGCTCTCTACAAAAATCCGCGTGACTTCCTGCATTCTTGGCACGACCTCTGCCGGGCGTTTTTCGCTTGTTTTTTTTTGCGTTTACTAGCCCGCTCGTTTTTTGGGCGTATTTTTCACAAAAAAAACCGCGTTTTTTTTTTTTGTTCGTGGCTGCGCGATTTACTCCTTTAAATCTTGCTTGTTTTCTATACATGGGACATGTTTTAATGATTTGGGTTGCGAACAACTACTTGAATTAAAGACCCAGGAAGCGAGGTAGCCATCAATTGTAGGAACCCTGGCAAAAGCATAGGATCTGCCGCAATCGAGGCTTGAAAAAGCGAAACACCTAAGAAAGAATGGGACAACAACCATTTGAGATCTCCCGAAAAACCACCAGGAATATCTGATCCAAAAATTTTACGACTTCAGAAACAATTTCGGGGAGCCGCGACTTGAGACACCCGAGAAAAATCTGTAGTAAAATCTCCCAACATAATGCTCACGTTACCATGAAACAATTTTGGGCTAAAATTGTGATATTACTTGAAGAATAATCGCTGACCCGAGAAACCAAAAAGCGGAAGAAAAATTGGTCATGGACATGGGCCCTTACGTGATAATCGTATGTCAAACACTCACAGTGATGATATTCTCTTTCTTGTTGTCCCCATGTTGGCGATTTGATCATTATTAGCTGAGTTCAACACATTTGATTGCAACAATCAAACACGATTTTGTGTGTGGAACACATGATTTGGGGCTCTCCATTATTGTTTGGAGTTTGGCAAACCCGATGAAAGGCTAGCATCTTTGCTCTCCGTCAAAATATGCCAAGTTTGCTTGACGAAGAATTTCAGGGTCTGAATTGCGAGCTGCCTCCACACCCATGGAAGGGGCACAAAGTTGTCGACCCAACTCGATTCACCTCCGGTCGATGAAGCGACATTGGACAACTAATTAGAATTATAATCTACTCAGCTGCCACTAGACCCGGACATCGATTTTGCGATGAGCTACATCTCTCGCTTCATGAAAGCTCCTAAAGCTATTCATTGGATTGCAGTGAAGCGGGTGCTGAGATATGTTAAGGGCACTTCCGACTATGACATTCTCTATGGTAGATGCAAGGATCCACGGCTGATTGGTTACATAGACTCAGATTGGGCAGGTTCAGTGGATGATAGAAAATCTACTTCTGGGTATGTATTCAGTTTGGGTACAGGTGCTGTAACATGGACCAGCAAGAAGCAATAGGTAGTGGCTCTTTCCTCGACAAAAGCTGAATATCGAGGAATTGTTAAAGCAACATGTGAGGCAGTTTGGCTTTGTAGGATGCTTTCTGACATGCACATGTCACAAGCAGGACCTTCTCCCTTGTACATTGATAACCAAGGGGTGCTCAAACTGGCCAGAAATCCAGTCTTCCATGAACGTACCAAGCATGTCGAGCTTCATTGTCATTACATCCGCAAGCTGGTAGAAGACGGATCAGTTCAGCTGCAGTATGTTCCAACAGCGGATCAGACTGCAGACATTCTCACCAAGTCTCTGAGCCCAAATAAATTTGTAAAATTCAGGGGGCAACTTGGTGTTGTTGATGGATTGACCATTAAGGGAGGGTGTTAGAATATTATAGTCTTATTATTTAATGGTCAATTATATCTATTAGTTGTTGGTAGGTAGCTGGTAGGTAGACATTTAATGTCTACAGTATTTTACCTCACCTATATATTGTAATCTATTCTTCAAGTAATACAAGCAATTTCTTAGCCCAAAATTGTTTCACATGGTACTTGGAGATTTCTCACATTTTTCATTGAGGATTTTTTATTGTAGCATATTGCAAATTATAACATATTGTTGCTTATCATTGCAACATTTTGTTGGTGTAATTATTTAGTTACACCTTATTGTATTAAGTTTACTTAGGTAATTTATTTTATTACTTAGGTAGGATAGGAGAATTGAGTACATGGCATTTCCGTCTTTCATGGGATGTTGCTTTTTTCTTTACCCTCTTAGATTTGGAAACTTAGTTAAAGCGATCCCTTGTATTTTGGTTTTCTACCTCTTCCTCATCCACATCAGATTTGGAACTATATATATTGTAGCTCTTTCGTTCTATCAAATATTCAATTCTAATTAGTCTTATATGTTGAATATTCAAATTTCTATTTTGTGATTAGCTATTAGACATTTGGACCTTGCCATTGCATCCAAACGGCCCAAAAACCTCCATTGCTATATAAAAATTGTCTAGGCTCACAACTTGCTAGGGCTTAGTCACTAGTGGCTTCTCCTTGCCCTAGCCATCACTACCAGCTTGTCGCTACTTGGTTTTGGCGATGCCACCTCTTGGTTTACTCTCGTGGGCCAAATCCACCCTTTAAATTTAGAAATGGTTTTCCACCAATCATCAATAGTTTTAGATCCTCGAAATGTGGTTTAGGCATATGAAAGTGGTTTTGAGGGAATTTGCAAGTGGCATGGGAATATATCAACATTGAGGAATATTCTCTACCAATGTCTACCATTTCTTGCCTCCCAACTTGATTCCTCCCCAATGCGGTTTTGAGTTTTGGTGTTGAACTTAGAGTCTCCATTCTTGCTCATTTTGCCCCTTTTTTGGAGCAATTTTGTTTGATATGGGCTAATATTTCTGCAGCTTCATAGTGGTGTAGATGGTTCTTGATTTTGGTGTTTCTTTTTTCCAAAAATTGTAGATTCTTAAAGTGAATGCTGAGCAATTCTCATTTTGGAAACTTTTGAGGCTCTGTTTGGGCTCATATGGTATAGTTTTTGGGTGCAATTTTTTTTTGAAAGTGCAGAATCTTGTGTACTCATTAGTGCAATTTGATTTGTCCCATTCTATATCAAAATTTATAGTTCAACTTTGTGGCCTATTTTTGGCATTTGGAATGCATTGAGATCGAGACCACTTTGTTGGTTTGGCAAGTGATAGTTGTGATCATACTAAAATATAAAGCTTCATCATCATAATTTGTTAGGGTGTCTCATGATTGTGTGAATTGGGGGGGGTGGTAATCCTATGATTTTTTGTTTGCTTTTGCTGGTTTCATGATTGAGTAATCTCGAGGGAGATAATCATGTTCATCACTTGCTCTCCTTTCCATATTCTACGTAATCCTTCTAAATCATGTAAGGTCAATTGTGGTTACTATGGGATAAAAAGTTATGATGAAAATGAATGTCTTGTAAAAAAAATTGATGAATTGAAACAACTTCTTCAAAATAACAACATTAGTTTGTCAAATTCTTCTATTCTAGCATCAATAGATATATCAAATGTTCATACTTATAAATCTTGTGTGGACATATCATCTAGGGATGAGTAGTGTAGTCAGATGACATGCATTGAGATCTCATCTCCATGCTTTGTTGCTTCTTCAAAATTTAGTGTTGATACCTCCATGGGTTTGTAATGTTTTGGGCCGAAACAATAATGCAAATCTAATTCTTAACCTTCCGCAATCATTCATTAGTTGAATTGCAAGAGTATCAAGCAAATTATTTAATCAGATCTTAAACAACTCAGGTTTAAATTATTGTTAATACATCAACAATTTCATTACACTTCGATCAACATTGACAACATAACACCCAATCTTCTTATTATAATGAACAACAAATATAGATGTAATTCTTGTGCCCTTTTCTATTACAATAATGACTATATTACGTTCAAATGATTCTACAATTGGCATGCAATTTATACCAACAACAATAGCAAATTAAATCAATACAATGCAATTGGAGTCTGTGTCAATGAAGCTCAAATGCAAACTTCGTATGAGATTGCCCTTCAAAATCACTAGGGTTTTTGTCCTAGGATTCCCATGCTTGAATGCAAGTGGTCAAAATGGTTTTTGAAAGGAATTTGGTTAAGTGTAGGCGGTGCTCCCAGAATGGATGAATTCACCCCTTTATATCCATCACAACAATAATGGGTCGACCATAATGTAAATTCACAATTCCAAATTTGAACAATGCATATTGGCGGGAAAAGTCCCACTTTTGAAAATTATGGCATCAAAATTGACCATTAATGACAATATGACACATGCTAGGGCATTGTGGAGAGAACAAAAATAAAGGCCAGAATGGATCGAGGGTCGAAGATGCTACAAGACTCATACCATAGGTTGGGGTGTTGGTGATTGAGCAAATGGTGTGTCAGTAAAGATAGGTCCAAAGGTTTGACAAATAAAAAGGAGTAGCGGAAGGATGGAAAGCATGTTAGGATGATGGAGTTTGAAAGTCCGATGGGGACCAAGGAAAGGTTGGACTTAGACAAGAAAGCATGCCTAGATGAGTAACTCTGAAACTTCGACGACTGACAAACACTTAGAAGATTGAGTATGCTTTCAAACTTAGAGACTTTGGGCACCTTATACAATCATTGGGGGAAGAAGAGGAAGAACATGCACACAAAATGGGACTAGGGGAGATGCAAAAAATAGGAAATCAACAATTTGGTTCATAACCTAGATTATTACAAAAAGGGGACATGATGGACTTTCAATTATTATTTGCAATAGATCACATTCATTGTCTTCTAGATGCATCTATTGGGATGAGTACTTGATAGACATTGTAGGTTTATTTGGTGAGTCCCATCTTGTAGACTTGGAGGACACCATTGAGGACATTAATCTCCTTGTGGATGACAACTTGTATGTTGTTGCATCATCATCTCTTTAGATGTCACAAGGGCACATTTAATTCCTCTTGTTCTTTCTTTACTTACATTTGC
>VDFB02282994.1:0-33769 GCA_007258455.2 Sequoia sempervirens | reverse complement strand
AAAAATTACTTACAATAACTACAACATAGCCATGACATTTGAATTTATCAAATACAAGCCTTTCTAGGTTTAAGAAATTATTTTGATGTATTTTCTATTAGGTGCAAGACCAAATAAGACCGAAAATTAAACCCTAATCACTTACAACAACTTTTTGGTAAAAACCACTCATACCATGTGCTAAAAAAATGCTAAAGTATTCTTCACTGATGAAAAAATGACATCATCAATAGTTAGTATCTCTTCTAACATGTTAAATCCCTTTTCAATGCCCATGTAGCCTTTTAGGATATTTTAGTGAGCCATAAAGGAAATTAATGAGAAATATTTAGAATCATTAAAAATTCAAGTAAAGGAGGACCTAATGAAAAGAACTTGTGGTTAGGCTATTGGAATTTAAATTTGGTCTATAAATCATGTCGAAATAGGATGTTTGAAGAGGGGAGTTTGAGGGAAAAAAAACTAATAAGGAAAAGGCTATTGGGATGTCAGTATTAGGCTATCAAAGTTGAATTTATGGTAGGTACTAATATACAAAATGGCTAAAAGTATAACTATAAATACCTCTAAGAATTTTAATGGTATGAATGATGACATTAACATGATTTCATGACGATTTTAGCAAGGAAATCTATAAAACGAATGACACCAACAATGTAGAAAGATGACATTAGCATGATTTCATCAAGGATGGACTAGCCCACAACTCTATTTTGGGGTGATATCAACATGATGTCACCATCAAGGGCTCAAATTTGAATGGAAGGATATGCATGCAAGAAAAACTACATACATTCAAAATACATAGGCAATTATTTCATACTAGTAGAGGATTGAGAAAGAAAAGCATGGAGGGGGTGGTAATCAAGGATTGAAATCTTTGAAGGACCAACACTAAAATTATTTAAGGAAAATGAGTGGACCTAAACATTGTGAGGGAATAATGGAGATCACATGATGGTTGAGGGATGCCGATGACCTCAACACTAATAGAAATAGAAATATTTTTGATGCAAAAGACTAGGTTTTCAAGGTTGAAAAAGGAATTAGATGATGGGATGCCCAAGTTCAAAATCTTGGTAAAATGTACTTGACTTCAACAAACTATTGGGGTTGGAGGTGAGGTGTACAATAGGAGTGATACAAATAAAGGAAATCTAACACTCTGACAACATAAAAACTATATGGCATCAAAAAATTTAGGATTTAGAATGACTAGTATAACAATCACAAAAAGTTTCAAAATTTGATAGAATTAATAACTAGGAAAATTTTGAAGCATTTGGACTTGATTGTCAGGATCGGGTTGATGTATATGCTACAAGGACGAGCCCTAGTAATGCGATAGACAAGGGCAATAAGATATGGTGAGGATGGAATGCAAGCAAAATAAACCTCCAACGGTCCAAAACTTTAACGACCTACAAAACCTATGGAAAATACCTCTACAATTTCATATTTTAGGGGGAAAAAAAAGGATTTTTAATAGACATTGAATCATGAAGAGCATTTAGGGTACACCATAGGACTAACTTGAACAAAATTCTGGCATAGGAGGAAATTGCTTGTATTTTCTTAGATCTATTACCAAAGGTGAGTCAACACCAAGCCACCACAATGTAAGAGCAAATAGAGCGAGATTTGCAACAAATTATGGACACATTGCCGATCCCGATAACCTCCATGTAAATGGGAAATATAGTGTAATAATGAAATAGTGATAATTTTATTTGGGTTATGATTCTACATCTTCAAATCCAACCATATATAAATTTATTTATAGATTAGATGTCTTAAGAAATTTTAGTGCTAATGCAAAAATTTGCCTCTCAACTGTCAACGGCAAAACTGCCGGTGTGGACGGTAAAGGCTTTGAAGAGAGGTCTGGGAATTTCAGTCAAAGCACATGTATGGTCCCTTAATACACCTCCACTTCCGACCATCCCCGGATTTCCCTTGCAGCTCCATCAAAGTTGGCCTTAGACCAGCCATTTGGAGGAAAGGTCCAGTACACACCCTCCCTACTTTTGTTAGTTGGCTTGGATGCAAAAGAAGCATAATCCAGAAGAAGATATTGACCTTAGGAGTCAAGTGTTTTATCCATGCTTTAGACCACAAGGGAGAGGGATCTTGAGAAAGGGAAAACAAAGAGACATCCAAAGAAACAGAGTAGTTACCTAAAGGGTTGTCCATCCAAACAAGAATATCATCCTATTGAAACTGTCCCATACTGAATATCCTTAAGGAAGATGTTTTTGGTCTGCAAACCAAATCCCACCTTATAAGAGGCATTCTCTTTCTTTCCTCCACACCAAACCAAAGGAATATTTTTTGGATCTTTTCTATGGCCTCAACATATTTAGCAAAATTTTGAAAAGGATTAAAGCATAAACTAGGAGGTTCTGAAGAGAAGCTTTAAGAAGTTGAATTTTTCTAGCTTGGCTCAAAAGAGCTCCTTTTCGTCTTGCCAGCTTCTTTCTAAACCTGTCAACCAGCGAACACCCAAAGGAATCCTGAGGTTTAAGACATAACGGAAGTCCAAGATAAGAAGAAGGTAAGGATTCCAATCTACAACCAAGGATTCTTACAATTTTGATATGTCTATTCTTAGGGGTATTGAAGAAAAAAAAGGGAACTCTTCTATCTATTAACCATCCACCCAATCGCCTTCTCATACATGTCCATTTTTTTTTCAAAGTCTTGGCCTCATTCACCATAGATCTTCCCATCAACATAGTGTCATCAACAAACTATTGGTGAGAACAAATCAAATTAGTAGATGAAGGAAAAAGACCAGCAAGAGACCTCTATTCAATCAATCTTTTAGATTCTTTCCCAGGCTCTCACCATTTTATGTAGTATTTTATTTTTTTAAGGAAAGTGTGCATCTCATTTGTTATCTCTTGTATGTCTAGCTAAAGATAAACTCTATATGTGTGGGTGGTCATGATTACAATCTTTACAAATAGCATATCTTTATATTGCGTCAAGTAATATCAAGAATTAATAATATTTAAAATTTAAAATAAGATGTTGATGTAAACATATTTAAAAATTAGGTATAATGATTGAACATGATTTAATATAGCTATAAATCATCTAGTTTGTTAATTATAATAGTTAACCACTCATTTAAGACATAAAATTTGTTCCACCTTACAAATTATTTAACAAAATACTCTGTGGCATTAATGGGCTGACCTACTTTCATCCATTTTGGTATCTTGTACGTCTTATTATAGTTTTGATATTTATATGTCTTGTGAATGGATACTATTATATTCTCCAAACTATATCTAGTCTAACAATTCTCCAAACTACCATTTATAAATAATTACAAATCTAATAAATAAATAGTTAAGAAGATGTGGAATCAAGGTTTTTTATTTTTTTTGTTGAAGGAAGAGAAAAGTTGTAGGACTCTCCAATTTTGGAAAAAGTAGGGCATCTCCAATAGATTCATAAATATTTAAAATTTTCATGTCACTTTAGATTCTATAGTAAAATTGTTTCCTAGGTATATATTTTAACGTGTTTTAATATTAAATAAATTATTATACATATCCATTACGTTACTACCTATGATTCACTATCTAAAATCCATTCACTATTTGATAATGTAGATAAAATAATGTAAATGGAAATATTTTTTTATGTTTTATCAACAATATACTTATTGGGATCAAAAAATAGATGAAAAAAGGAAGTGGTTATCCCCTATATATTAGTTCCAAAGGACAACTAGGTCTAAAATTCCATATAAATAAAGGAGCCAAAGAGATATCAATGAAAGAGCATAGCTAGTTAAAATGGTGTCTATATATTAATTAAGAAATAAAGTAGCATGAAATCGGTCTAGATCCTTGACAACAAACCTAATGCAAAACATAGTATTTAGTAATTCCATAAAGTGACATAAACTATCAACTAAACCAATGTTGAATGGGCCAACTTAGGACAAAAAAGCTGTCAACCAAATATCTAAAAGGAGAAATACAAATGGCATTGAGGTATGTTACAATAGCATCAAAAATCCTTTTAATACTACAATTAATTTCATTTTAGGTTTCAAGGGAAGCACCCTTACAAGGAGGGGAGTCCACCACATATTCAACAAAATAATCCCTGAGAAAAAATTCAAAGGATAGAATGCTCTCAATTGGGATGGAAAACTTAACACTTTTGTGATAGCTTCCAATACCTTTTATTAAAAACTTATTCCCCTTTGCATCACATGTTAATAATCTAAGACATAGTCCAAATATACTTTTTTCCAAATGAATTGACATCTTAAATATTATAACTATGGAGAAAACAATGAAAAAGATTTGAAATCAAAGAGGCATAGCTTAGTGTTTGGCCTATTTAAAACAATTTCCTTCTCTCATGCATGTGCTAGGAATAACACTAAATTCTCCATGCTAAATTGAAACTAACAGACAGATCCCAGCAAGATCCTTTCCAAATCCTATATATGATGCACCAAATACCTAAGATCATAGTCCTTAATTTCTCTCTTCATGAATGGCATAAAAATAATGTGCATATCCGCTCTAGATACTTTCATCTTCCTATATTGTCCCCCTTATTTTTAGGATAAGAATTTATAGCCTTATCTACTGAAAAATGAGAACTTCCACACTAAGGCTCTAAAGTAGATGTCATTTTACACCTAGAGAAGTAACCACCTAGAAAATCAAATGCAAAAAATGAAAGTATAACAATCTTTAACTATAATACTACCATTGATAATTTATTATCTTAAAATAAGCCACCATTTCTAGGTAACAATCCCATCTCGTTAATAATTCATTATCCTTGAATACTATTACACAAACCACCCCCTCGTAAGTGCCCAACTAATAAAACTCTTGATATCACCTTTTCTTCTAAAGACATGCTTCAAAAACATTCTGATGGTCGTCTTTACATAGCCGACAGAATCTATGATAAGCCCACCAATGGGATATTAATAGATCTCGCCTGTGGTTAGAATGTAATCACAGAATAGTTTCTAGTATTACATGAGTTGTATCAAGATTACTATAATAAACCAACTACATGGATTAAAAAACATACTCGTTTTATGTGCCCTACAATTGGATCGATCATACGTCTCTTACAAATAGCAACCAAAACCTTGGAGGTAACATTTTCAATTATTCCACAATTGATCAATTTCATTTGCAACTACGCCACCCTTGGCTTCGCTCAATGAAAGCGGTCCCTTCAGTTGTTCACAAATGTTTGAAGTTTCCACATGGTAATGAAATATTTACCATACACCATACTGGCTTTAATCCTTTATCATATAAAGGTAATTTTTCCCTAGAATCCTTTTGGCCAGCACCTATGGAACCCATCACCCCCCATAAATATTTCTTTTTCATAGCTTATCAAAAGTTCAAAGCCAAATTAATAGCCGAGTTGTCTCTTCGTAACATGTGCCCGTCCGCTTCCACTCCCCCGATTTTAGATGAAACCATGCTTCAACTTGAGTCTGACATTGAACAAACCATACAACCTCGTGAACAACCAACCTTAGACACTTCCCCACCATCGTTTAAACAACCAAGGGAAAATGAAAATAATTCTATCATACCTCGCATAAAACAAGTGTATAAAGCTGAAAAGAAAGTGGTTGACCCATTCTCTTCAATTTCTTCCATTCTTCCCCCTCTCAAAGAAAAGGAACCTATGATGAATCGACCCGTTCTTAGACCTCAACAAATTCAAAATAAAATTAAATGCAGCCCAAGTGCTAGGGAGCATAGGTGTCGTCGTCGTCTCCTTGCTCGTCAATCTCAAATAGAAGAAACTAAAGAAAACCAATATCCACTTTTGACCAAAGAAATTGATGACCAACCCCTTTCCCTTGATCCACCAATAGGTAGCACAATCCAACCCTCACAAAAAAATGATATGATCCAACAACCACAAATTTTAATACATCTTTCCTTGGAAATAACTCTTCATCCTCTTGTCATAATCAATCTTGATGATGATAGTGAGGATATCGAAAAAATAGATGAAGTGCATAATGATTTAAACTCTTTATTTTCATCAACCATGAGTTTAGATGATAAATCTTCTCAACCATGTGATCTTCAAGCGAGTTTTCGTGAAGATGACAACTTTGTTATGCAACTTTTGCAACTTTGCACTCCAAGTGATCTTCAAGTCTGCAACCTAGATCTACAAACACAAGTATGCAAAAGGGAAAAAACTTGTTGTTTGTTAGTGAATGGGGGTTTTCCTTTGTCAAAACCCTTGTTGGTAATTAAACATTGAAATGAAATAGAAATAATGAAGGAAATGGTGAATGAACAACATGCAATGCTACAACTCACCAAACCGTTATGAATTCTACAAACTTTCGTGTGATGCCTACAATGGGTATGGATCTTGAATGCTTGATGGATAATGCTTGAATCAAAACCCTACATCACAAATGTTAGCACAATAAGACACATGATGCAAGAAATATTTTTGATATGATGCTTGAATCTAAAAATGGCTCCAAATGCTTGATGAATCTGCTCTTGAATGCTCTTGTGAATTCAATTATTATATGATAAAAGATATCACAAAAGACTTGGATTGAAATGAATCAAGGAGGACTAAGATGCCCTAGGTGGTTTCTTAGTTCCAATTCCTAAAAACTTGGGGCATAGACACCAAAAAGGGGCCCAATCCAGAGATGCCAAAATCAGGGTCCCGAGAGCCTTGGAGGATGAAGATGCCCTAGGTGGCATTCTAGTCCCGACCTAAAAAATCAGGGACACACCGATGGACTCATTAAATTATCATTTATGCATTGGAGAATGTCAAGATTAACTGAAAAAATATATCGTTCATAGGGCTTGTGGACACAAAATAGGACCAATTAAGCAATAAAGAAGCATAAATAAAATAAGGCGGGCCCAAACAAGTGTGAAAATGTAAGGGTATTCATTTTACTACACTACACTTTCTTCACATTTTCATGATCAGCCTCTGATAAAAAGCCATTAACTCCTATTTATAGCTAATTACTTTTTGGATACTACCCAAGCTAACTTAGATGCTTAATTATAACCCCTAGGCTTACCTAAATACCTATTTAAGCTTATAATAATAATTATGTAACTTATTTAAGATTTAAGGTAGCCACAAACTAACTCCTACTAACCCAATAAATACTATGGGGTTAGGGGTATAGCATGTTCATGACCCCATTCCTCTACAAAATAATAATCACCATCACTACAACATTCTTTGTATGATAACATTATTGATATTTATTATCATGAACTACATTTTTCCTATGATTTCTATTACTACACTATTCACAACCATCATTAGAATTGAGGATTGCTAAAGCTATAGCACATTGCAAATATGAGTGAGGTATTTGACAAGCTAAAAACCAAGAAGTTTCCTTTACACTTTTTATATCAATCCTCTTTAAGGAATCTAGATTCTGTTTACATTTTGCCACTTTGGGCTATTGTGATACTAGTTTCCCATTATGTAAAGGGTGATTATAAGTCTAATTAGGAAACTTGGGTGACCACTCATTTTTTTAATGATTATATCTTTCATTATTAAAAAAAATTATAATTTATAGCCACCTTGTAACTTATCTCTTTATGAGTATGCATCACTTTATCCAGCTTGTCCTTAATGGCTAGAGAATTATTACTTTAATGTTTTTGACTTGATAAGATCCTAACCTCGATTTTTTTTCACTTTTGAAGATCTCTCTTATTTCTCTTAATATTTGAATTAATTCTATATTTGTATCTCAATGTGTGGGCTTCTATATCTCTCAATAGGTACCCATTTTTTCATCATAGACATTGAAATACAAGACCAAATGCATGGATTCATTTGGATTTTAGATATTAACATAGAAAATATTGTGGTTAAATCTGATATAGATTCATTAGATCCCTTTCGTATGTTGGTGAATTCATCTATAATGAACCTAGGATCATTTGTATCCCCTTATTTATCTCTAATTATTTTATTGAAGTATATGCATCTCTCAATGCTAGAATTATGTAGAATTTTGTACCATTATCTAGTTGCATCATCAATGTCTGAATAAATAGATTCATAAAGACATCCTCAGGCTCAATTTTATAATCATCTATGTGGTTATTCAAATATCTAAGATGATCATCTCTAGAGAAAACCTTATTTACCTCATATTTGATGAATTTAGACCTTACCTCTATAGATATTAGATTTGGATAATAGAGTATCCCAATGAAGTTTACTTTTTTGTACCTTTCTAAATTTAAAGGAGGTCTATAAAGAGCCTATATATTGTTTTGTATATCTCCTCCCCGGTTTCTTCTTCTACTGATAAGGTTTTCTTATATTCTATGACCATGCTTTTCCATATTTATGATGGATTCTAATCCTTTTCTTAGTTCTCATATATCCCTCTCATATTCTAATCTAGCTAGAAATCAACTATTAAACTAACTAGCTCATTAGTAAGGTCTACATTTTATTCCCTATGTTCTAATCCTACTGCAGTCTACTATCATGGTTGCTCTTATGGTTTTTTATCTGTATTTTACTTATAAATGTCAAAACATAATATTTAGAATTATATGGGTCCTCTCTAAACAAAAATGGGTGCTTTCTTAACCTACAATTCTAATTGACACAAGTCTAGAAAATGCAACATTTTAATTTTTCATATTTTAGCTACAAGGGTCTCATTAAAATGACTCTGGTGGCCACACCAGAATGGATTATTATTTTCATGTACACCAGAATGGGTACTCTCTATAATCCTTAATTTATTTTTATTTAAAATATCCTACAACACCATTACCCTAGTAAAATGCATTGTGCAAGAATCCTCTAAGGTTATAATAGTCACAAGATTACAATAGGCTTAACAAATAGTCTTAACAATGGAATATGCATAATACTTGGTTAAATGAAACTAGAAATAAATAAACCGTTATTATTTATTTTATATTTTGATGAGTGAAACTGGTTGTCTTTCAAGGTTGACTAGTGTTGAATCTTGCAATAGAGTCAAACATAGATAATATCCTACCAACAAATCAAACCCTAACTCATATACGAGTTTACTACACTTGTCTCTACCTTGCAAAAAGTAAACCCTTCAATGAACCTTCTTCCCAATAGTAGACCTCTACTCAATTATCCTAAATTAGTTTAAGAATTTCACATGTTAACCTTGAAATAGTTTTTTATTTGACATACTACTACATGAAAGTTTTATAGCACTTCCTCAATGTAAAATAACTTAAATTCGCATACAGAACACTAAATATGGGATGAAGGATTACTTTAATTCCCTAACACTATGCAATAATAAAGGGGATAGATTGTATTTCAAGCAAAAAATAACACCTTATATTGATTTTTTGATAAATGTTTGCATTACCATATCCAAATTTAGATGTAGTAAAAAAATCAATTACATTTGTTTACATAGGTTACAATACAATTTTGAGATCGATATAGATGTGATTTTTCCGTTTTGATGCAGAAAAATCAACTTTGGACATTGAATATGAAAATCCATTACATAGATCTAGAACAAGGTCATGAAAATTGTGACTACATAACTTGCATCCTTTAGCCTCAAAAATACCATCCCAAGGTTGAAGGTCATTTTTATAGTTATGAAAACTTATCCGATACATATACAACGAGATTTCCCAATAATAGCATCTAAATCTATGTCCATAAAGTTAGATAAAACTATGAGACTCACTACAAAATCATCCTAAAAATATGGAAGAACAATTACTACAAGAAAAAATTACTTACAATAACTACAACATAGCCATGACATTTGAATTTATCAAATACAAGCCTTTCTAGGTTTAAGAAATTATTTTGATGTATTTTCTATTAGGTGCAAGACCAAATAAGACCGAAAATTAAACCCTAATCACTTACAACCACTTTTTGGTAAAAACTACTCATACCATGTGCTAAAAAAATGCTAAAATATTCTTCACTGATGAAAAAATGACATCATCAATAGTTAGTATCTCTTCTAACATGTTAAATCCCTTTTGAATGCCCATGTAGCCTTTTAGGATATTTTAGTGAGCTATAAAGGAAATTAATGAGAAATATTTAGAATCATTAAAAATGCAAGTAAAGGAGGACCTAATGAAAAGAACTTGTGGTTAGGCTATTGGAATTTAAATTTGGTCTATAAATCAATTCAAAAAAGGATGTTCGAAGAGGGGAGTTTGAGGGAAAAAAACCTAATAAGGAAAGGGCTATTGGGATGTCAGTATTAGGCTATCAAAGTTGAATTTATGGTAGGTACTAATATACAAAATAGCTAAAAGTATAACTATAAATACCTCTAAGAATTTTTATGGTATGGATGATGACATTAACATAATTTCATGACGATTTTAGCAAGGAAATCTATAAAACGAATGACACCAACAATGTAGAAAGATGACATTAGCATGATTTCATCAAGGATGGACTAGCCCACAACTCTATTTTAGGGTGATATCAACATGATGTCGCCATCAAGGGCTCAAATTTGAATGGAAGGATATGCATGCAAGAAAAACTACATACATTCAAAATACATAGGCAATTATTTCATACTAGTAGAGGATTGAGAAAGAAAAGCATGGAGGGGGTGGTAATCAAGGATTGAAATCTTTGAAGGACCAACACTAAAATTATTTAAGGAAAATGAGTGGACCTAAACATTGCGAGGGAATAATGGAGATCACATGATGGTTGAGGGATGCCGATGACCTCAACACTAATAGAAATAGAAATATTTTTGATGCAAAAGACTAGGTTTTCAAGGTTGAAAAAGGAATTAGATGATGGGATGCCCAATATGCTACAAGGGCCGAGCCCTAGCGATAATAATGAAATAGTGATAATTTTATTTGGGTTATGATTCTACATCTTCAAATCCAACCATATATAAATTTATTTATAGATTAGATGCCTTAAGAAATTTTAGTGCTAATGCAAAAATTTGCCTCTCAAATGTCAACGGCAAAACTACCGCTGTGGACGGTAAAGGCTTTCAGAGAGGACAAATTTCAGTCTACGTTGTAGACATGACTTTTTTTGAAAACATAATATGTTACAGAGAGTGGAGGCTTGGACTAGGTCAGCGGGACTTTATTTGGACCAGTCTGGATTGAATCGATGTGAACCCGCTAACTGGAAAATGTCCAATAACAACATCAGCATACATTGGTATCTCTTCTGCTCCTACACTCAGTTATTTACATAATAAATATAATATTATTTGCTGATGCTCCTCTCTCTCATGGTTTACTTTAGCGGGTGCATTTAATGAATTCCTATGAATTGCTCAGGCATGGAATTCGGCAGCTTAGATCTGGGTGGGCGGATGGTCCCGCTTATGTCACTCAGTGTCCAATTCAAACCGGGCAAAGTTACGTGTACAACTTTATTATCAAAAGGCAGAGAGGAACACTGTGGTGGCATGCCCACATCTCATGGTTGCGAGCAACCGTGCATGGTGCCATTATCATCTATCCCAAAAAGAATGCTTCTTACCCATTCCCTCAGCCATACCAGGAAGTGCCTATTGTTTTTGGTATGTCTTTCAGTACTCGCTGATAATGCGTTGCCGTTGTACAGTCGTCTTAAATTTAAAATGAAAATGCTGTTGTTGCGTTGCGAATTGCAGGGGAGTGGTGGAATGCAGTCACTGAGACTGTTATCAATCAAGCACTGCAAACGGGGGCGCAAGCTAATGTGTCAGATGCGTATACCATGAACGGACTCCCTGGACTTATGTATAACTGCTCTGCCAACGGTGAGTAAGGATTAATAAAAGGGATGAAACATACAGACTGGTCTTTATTTTTTCGTTTTCTTAAATGTAACAAAGGTCTCCTGTGTAATGCAGATACATTCAAGCTCAAAGTGATCCCTGGGAAAACTTACCTACTTCGTCTAGTTAATGCTGCGCTCAATGATGAATTGTTTTTCGGTATCGCCAACCATACTTTGACTGTGGTAGAAGCGGACGCGGTGTATGTTAAGCCTTTTCAAACCAATGTTATTCTTATCACACCTGGCCAGACTACCAACGTCCTCTTGACAGCTAAATCTCAGCCACCCAATGCCACATTCCTCATGTATGCAAGCCCTTTCGCTACGGGAACAGCAGCTTTTGATAACTCAACCAGTGCTGGAATTTTGGAGTATGTTTCCAATATGACAGCAGTTAATTCGTCCTCATCCTCTCTTCCTATGATGAAACCAGTGCTTCCAGCCGCCAATCATACCTCCTTTACTGCCAATTTTAGCCAAAAGCTGAGAAGTTTGGGCAATCCGAAATTTCCAGCAGCAGCTGTTCCTCAGAAGGTGGATAGACAATTCCTATTCACAGTGGGGTTGGGGCTGAATCCGTGTCCCCAAGGACAAACATGTCAAGGCCCCAACAACACCAAATTTACAGCCTCCATTAACAACATATCCTTCACTCTTTCCACCACCGCTCTTCTTCAAACATACTACTTTGGCAAGTCCAGTGGAGTTTACAATACCACTTTCCCTGACAATCCGCCATTTCCTTTCAACTACACGGGCACGCCTCCTAACAACACACAAACCATCAACGACACCAGAGTCGAAGTGCTTCCCTTTAACACTAGTGTACAGCTAGTTCTGCAGGACACCAGCATTGTGACCTTCGAGAGCCATCCTCTGCATCTGCACGGCTTCAACTTCTTCGTAGTGGGTCAAGGTGTGGGAAACTACAATTCAAGCACTGACCCCTCGAACTTTAATCTGGTGGATCCTCCCGAGAGAAATACAATTGGAGTTCCGAGTGGAGGTTGGGTGGCTCTCAGATTCCTAGCTGATAATCCAGGTATTGCTATCATCACTTAATGCTAGCTTCAATCGCTCATTTAGTTTGATAATATTGTGCTTGTTTCACATAAATATTGTCCAACCGAATGTATATGATTGCAGGAGTATGGTTTATGCATTGTCATCTCGAGCTGCATACCAGTTGGGGATTGAAGATGGCGTGGATTGTTTTAAATGGAAATGGCAGATCTCAAACTCTTCTTCCTCCTCCCAAAGATCTTCCCTCCTGTTGATCGCTTAACCTATTCCTTCAAATTCACCATGCGCCGTGTGCTTATTTTTCTAATTTTCACTGCTACCAATTTTGTGCCGGTTCAACACAGCATCCGAAGAAGAAAGAGAATATGTATGTCTGTGTTCTCTAATATACGAGAAAGAAGAATGTGTGTCTGATTACTCTAACATGCTATATAAGAGGTATATCCTATAATAATGGTAAATTTTGTACTGTTTGGAAATAAAACAGTTTTTGGTCGACTTTTGTCCCTGCTTGAATTTATACTCTCTTCTTTATACGTGCCTATTGAGACTCAGTTATAGCCACGTTGTTCTAGAATATTTCTTAAGTGGGCAGGACATAATTATGACGAAGGTACATAAACAGATTTTATAAAAGATAAAAAGAATATTAAAACTTTTGTTGCATTTATTTAAGATTTACTTTATATAAAATACAAATTTAAATGTATACTTCTTTCAGACATTCTATTTAAAATGATTCTTTCAAGATTTTTTTTTTTTTATGGAGATGAATAATTTGTTACAATATATGAGATTCATCGGTAACTCATAGAGCATGTCTGCCACTATTTAGTTAAACCTTTAATGGTTTACAAACAATTAACAAGTCATGCCATATTTTCAGAATTCAGCCTCATCATATTTCATTTCATGTACTTCACCACCTTCTTGTTGAAGAACTTTCTGCACACTTGATGTTGGTAGGAACCATCTGTGTATAATTGGATTATGAATAAGCTTGGCATAGTTGTGCTTTCTCTACATAGATGCAATGAAGACACTTGAGAGCTGTTTTATACATTGATGGTCCATTTTTGGATCATTTGTGTGTCAATCTACACCTCTAATTGTTTACATATCATTTTTTCCTACATCTCATGCCAATCATTTTATCCCAATGTATGGATAATGTTTTAGTAACATTATTAAAATAAATAAATGACACCCTTTTCAAACACTTCAAATTCTTTTATAAAAATAGTAGAATGGTTCTCATTTTTTCAATATATTTTTTAGTGTCATAAAAACTTATATGTGAATCTTTATAATCTTCATGTAGCATTCCATTTTCCAAGGAAAGTGTGCATCTGATTTATTATCTCTTGTATGTCTAGTTGATGATAAACTCTATATGTGTGGGCGGTCATGATTGCAATCTTTACAAATAGCATATATTTATATAGTGTCAAATACTATCATGAATGTATAATTTTTTAAATTTAAAATAAGATGTTGATGTAAACATATTTAAAATTTAGGCATAATGATTGAACATGATTTAGTAAAGCTATAAATCATTTAGTTTGTTAATTATTATAGTTAACCCCTGATTTAAGATATAAAATTTGTTCCACGTTACAAATTTAGTTAACAAAATACTCTATGGCATTAATGGGCTAACCTACTCTAATCCATTTTCATAATCCAGGTATTGCTATCATCACTTAAGACTAGCTTCAATCGCTCATTTAGTTTAATAATATTGTGCTTGTTTCACATAAATATTCTCCAATCGAATGTATATGATTGCAGGAGTATGGTTTATGCATTGTCATGTCGAGCTACATACCAGTTGGGGATTGAAGATGGTGTGGATTGTTCCAAATGGAAATGGAAGATCTCAATCTCTTCTTCTTCCGCCCAACGATCTTCCCTCATGTTGATCCCTTAACCTATTCCTTCAAATTCACCATGCGTCGTGTGCTTATTTTTCTAATTTTCACTGCTACGAAATTTGTGCCAGTTCAACATAGCATCCGAAGAAGAAAGAGAATATGAATGTCTGTGTTCTCTAATATACGAGAAAGAAGAATGTGTCTGATTACTCTAACATGCTATATAAGAAGAATTCGTCTGATTACTCTAGATGATTCTTTTAGGATTTCTTTTTATCGAGATGAATACTTTGTTTTTGAAAGAGGAAAAGATGGGTTTTACAGGAACCCGAAACCACAAAGTTTACAAACGAAAGATAAGGACGCCAGAGACACCAAAAGTAGAAAGGCTGTAAAAAAAACAAGACAAAGCCACAACCACCAAAAAGGCCAGCTAAGGCCACATTATCAAAAAACTAGAAAAAATGCCAGCAACAACTAAATTTAGGCCTTTAATATTTCTGCAGTCTCAGCCTCCAAATCGTTCATATCCTGAACCCCCCTCTTTAAAATCTAAAACATTTGGGTAGTAGGAGGCACTTTCCTTTTAAGGTTGGTACGGGTCCTTTGCGATATACATTGGTCGTCGTTCTTGCTTTTATCTTTTTCCTCTTCCAGGTCGACAACTAGTGAACCCTATTGCAACTTTTCCAACTTTTCGGACATTGCATTGATGATGGCATTATGCCTAGCCATTTTATGGTTTTTTTCCACAACGGCTTTCATGTTATTCTTTATTTTGACAATTTTAGCTTCTAGAGTCTTATATTTTTCCTCAATGTCATCTTCTCCCTTTTTAGTACTATTCTTCTTTTGTTTTCCTTCTTCGTTGCTAAGGGAAGCCAAATTAAGTTCCAGTTCCTCTGACTTGCTAGTCAGAACCCTATTTATTTGATTAAGATCATTAATTTCTTGATAGTCCCATTTCAAAACCCTGAAAAATTTCACCAATGTCATTTCTTGCAGAGGAAAAAATGTCGCCAGACTGAACCCATTCTAAAATGAGGTTAACATCATCCGGGTTGGGGGAGCTAGGAAATCTGGTACCATCAACTCTAAAAGAGGCAGGAAGGGAGGGCACAGAGTTTCTGCTAACTTCAGCATTCTCAAATTTGTCCTCCAGAGAGTTCGCAGAGTAGGAAACCAACTTATTGGTAGGGGAGCCCTTGAGAGCATGATTCTTTAAGGGGATTGGGCCATTAGGGTAGGTCTTAGAGTTAACTTTAATGAGCTGGGGTTTTCTAGGTTGGGTTTTCTTACCAGACAACTGAGACGATGGGTGGGCTTCAACAATTCTCTCTTGGTTAGGCTGATTCTTTGAACCCAAATTGTTCGTGTCATAGTCCTCAGATGTCGTGGAGGCAACAAGTTTGGATAAAGCCGTCAAGCTTTGATAGTGTTCATATATTAGCCCAATAAGACTAGGATAAAGAATAGGGTATCTCCTGGGATTTTTCTTATGGTCCTCAAGGCGATTACTAAAAGAAAAAAACATATAATGAGGAAGAGAAATTTGCACCTTATGGCAGAAGTGGTTAAGAATGGAAAAAATGATGACCATAAACTCTAGTGAATCTCCCATCTAGGGTAATACACTCCATTCTAATATGAAGCACATTTCTCCACAGTGCCTTGATGGTGTCAATTTCGAAAGAGCTATTGGAAATTTTCACCAGTTTCATTTTCTCCTTTTCCTTCTTAGGGATTTTGATTACCATCTCGTCAGAAAACCTTCTGTCATGATAAAAATTCACACCCTTAGTGGACATTCCAGTCACCTTCCCTATAATTTTCTCATCCAACTTCACCTTTCTCCCAAAGAGGATTATTTGACAATTGCTCCACTTCTTCTCAAAATAGTCTATGGCTATAGTATTAGGCCCATGAAGGTTCTTCCGTAAATGGAACCAGCCCACCTATTACAACCTGCTTCCAGACTTTATCATTCCTCGTATGCACCTCGTAGCTAGTTGGCTCAACTCGTTTCCTATCGCCCCCCATTTTCATTTGCACCTTACTACAGACTCTACCAGCACTGAGTACCTATTGCAAATTTACATAGCCACTCCAATGAACCCACAAAGCGTGTCGCTTTTTCTTCCCAGTTAAGTAATATGACGCGACCCCATAAAATCTCTTGATTTTGATGTACTTAGCCCTTTTCCTTTTAATCATTAAATGTATTTTCCTCTTTCCCATGCGTAACATCATAATCTAGTAGGGCCCTAGCATCAGCTCTCAAGTCCCTAAAATTCTACCGCGTGTTCAATCCTTGCCTCCTTACCCCTTCTTTCGCAAAGTAATATGCCACGTTGTTAGATTCCCTATAGACGTGTGAGACTTTAACTTTATCGAACTTGTCTAAAATAGACTTTTCTTCATCAATCCAATTCTTTATCGACCAAGATGGGGGTTCCAACCTAAGAGACAGTCTATGATGTTTTTAGAATCCCCTTTAAGCCATAAATTTTTAATATTCAAATTATGGGCTAACTTTAAAACTTGAAAAGCTCCTATAGCCTCCGCCACATGGTTGGTTTGATGACCTAGGGAAATGGCCACAGCTGCCATAAAATTACCATTTGAGTCCCTTAATACACCTCCACTTCCGACCATCCCCGGATTTCCCTTTGCAGCTCCATCAAAGTTGGCCTTAGACCAACCATTTGGAGGAAAGGTCCAGTACACACCCTCCCTACTTTTGTTAGTTGGCTTGGATGCAAAAGAAGCATAATCCAGAAGAAGATATTGACTTTAGGAGTCAAGTGTTTTATCCACGCTTTAGACCAGAAGGGAGAGGGATGTTGAGAAAGGGAAAACAAAGAGACATCCAAAGAAACAGAGTAGTTACCTGAAGGGTTGTCCATCCAAACAAGAATATCATCCTATTGAAACTGTCCCATACTGAATACCCTTAAGGAAGATGTTTTTAGTCTGCAAACCAAATCCCACCTTATAAGAGGCATTCTCTTTCTTTCTTCCACACCAGATCAAAGGAATATTTTTTGGATCTTTTCTATGGCCTCAACATATTTAGTAGAAATTTTGAAAAGGATTAAAGCATAAACTGGGAGGTTCTGAAGAGAAGCTTTAAGAAGTTGAATTTTTCCAGCTTGGCTCAAAATAGCTCCTTTTCGTCTTGCTAGCTTTTTTCTAAACCTATCAACCAGCGAACACCAAAAGGAATCCCGAGGTTTAAGACATAACGGAAGTCCAAGATATGAAGAAGGTAAGGATTCCACTCTACAACCAAGGATTCTTACAATTTTGATATGTCTATGCTCAGGGGTATTGAAAGAAAAAAGGGAACTCTTCTATCTATTAACAATCCACCAAATCGCCTTCTCATACATGTCCATTTTTTTTTTCCAAAGTCTTAGCCTCATTCACCATAGATCTTCCCATCAGCATAGTGTCATCAGCAAACTATTGCTGAGATCAAATCAAATTAGTAGATGAAGGAAAACGACCAGCAAGAGACCTCTATTCAATCAATCTTTTTAGATTCTTTCCCAGGCTCTCGGCCATTATTGTGAACAAAATAGGTGAGATAGGATTACCCTATCTTAGGCCTCTTGAATTTTGAAATAATCTGGAAGTATATCCATTCACAATAATAGAGGTAGAGACCGTAGTAGCCAACTGATTCACCAACTAAATGACTCTGTTGCTAAAACTAAACAACCTAAGGATTTTAAATAAAAACTCCTAGTCAACACGGTCATAAGCTTTTGGTATATCTAGCTTAAGAAGAAACCCTTCAGTTTTAGATTCCACAAGTGAATGGATACTCTCATGGACAGTGACTATAGAATCTAAGATTTTCCTTCTAGGTACAAAACCATTCTTCTAAGGGGAAATCAACGAAGGAAGGATTGAAAGGATCCTTGAAGTCAAAACCTTTGATATGATTTTATAGAAAGAGTTGCAAAGACTAATGGGTCTGAACGCCTCAAGCTCCATAGCCCCAGGTTTCTTAGGAATAAGGACCACAAAAGTAGCATTTAGTTCCTTAAGGAGCCTTCTGGATCTAAAGAATTCCTTAACAGCATTCACGACACCAGTTTCAACAATATCCCAAAACCATTGAAAAAAGAACATGGGACATCCATCAGGGCCAGGGGCCTTATTTCCTTCAAAAGAAAAGACAACTTTCATGACTTCCTCCTTAGAGGGGATGGCCGCAAGCTTTTCATTATCTTCCCTCTCAACAACCTTAGGGATAGCCTCTAATAGAAAATCTTGGTCATTTTGATTGATTTCCCCATTCGCCAAAAGAAGGTTGTTATAGAAGAGGACAACTTGCTTTTTGATGTCTTCCTCTTCCTCAAATCTAGTACCATTAACTTCTATGATAGAGATTCTATTGGCATCCCTATGTTTAGAAGCAGAAAAATGGAAGTACCTAGTATTTCTATCTCCAGCTGAGAGCCACAACACCCTCGATCTCTACCTCCAGAACTCCTCCTCTTTAGCTATTATGTCATCCAGTTTCACCATCAACTCATTTTCTTTAACCTTATTATTTTCAATGTATCCTTACCTCTGAATCTTGTCAAACAATTAACAAGCCATGCCATATTTCTAGAATTCAGCCTCATCATTTTTCATTTCATCTACTTCACCACCTTCTTGTTGAAGAACTTTTTGCACACTCGATGTTGGTAGGAACTATTTTTCTGTGATTGCATGGAAATAGTGGTAGAAACATGGGAGGCCGAGCTGGAGCGTGATTAGCAGGAAAAAGTTTTAGATCTTCGGCAGTAAAACGGATTGGGAATCCGTGAGATCACGGAGACCATGGTCAGTAAAGGTAAGGTTGGATGATAAGGACATCCACGAAAAAATCCAGGTGGATCCAGGTGGAAAGGATGGATCCTCTGTTCCCAAAGTTGTCGTGGATGTGTCGGTCAAGGAGGGTGAAAAAGGTAAGTCGTGGACTTCTTTGTTTGGCTTTAAGCCAAATGAAAAATCTTCTTTTCCCCCTGTGCGTATCCTTTCTGATCCGGGGTCTGGAAAGTTTTCTATATCTGTGCCAGATGAAATCATAGACCACAATATTGCTAGGATGGAGAATGTTTTGGTTGGTAAATTTTTGGGTCCTAGGCCTAATATTGAAGTGGTAAGGGAGTTTGTCAAGAATAAATGGAAAACCAGTGGTCTGGTTTCGGTAGCGGCGCTCCCTAGAGGTTTCTTTGCTTTTCAGTTCTCCTGTAAAGAGGACTCTAGGGCTGTTCGTAGTGGTGGTCCTTGGATTATCGGAAAGTCTTCCTTGGCCCTGAAGAAATGGTCTTCTAGGGTAGATCTATCTGATTCAATATTTGAAATGGTGCCAGTATGGGCTAGATTGCCTGGTCTTCCCTTGGAGTATTGGAATACTGATATCTTCAACGGGATTGCTAGCTCTTTTGGAGAACTTCTGTCCATTGACTCAATGACTGTGGCAAGAAAGCGGTTGGTCTTTGCTAGAATCTGTGTTGGGGTTTCTCAAAATGCTGATCTTCCCTCCTCGATTGACATCCAATCTAAGTTAGGGGTGTGGAAGCAAGCTATTGAATTTGAAACAACACCCTTTGTTTGTTTCAAATGTCAAAAATCTGGGCATTGGGCTAAGAAATGTCCGCTGAATAATAAAAGTGAAAAGGAGAAAGCGGCCAACCCTAAGAATGTTTGGAAAAAAAAAATCTGAAGAGGTGAAGCTTGTGCCTGTTCCAAATTCGAAGGAGAATCTTGAAGGATGTACTTCCCCTCAAAACTTGAAGGATACTCATAAACACTTGAACGAGGATGCTTGCTTTCCTTCCGAGGAGGGGGCTAAGGAAACTCTGGAGATGGTTGCTGCCAGAAATGATGTTTCGGGTTTAGTTTTGTCCTCTCCTCTGTTGTCGGATGGATGTATGAGTGTTCCTGGGCTAGAGGAAATACCCATTATGGGTTTATCCATGGAGATAGGAATTCCAGCCCCTGTTCCTTTTAATAACCCTTGCTCTATTGGGGTTAAGTCTCAGGAGGGAGCCAATCTGAAAGTAGTGAAGGACACTTATGAGATCCAAAGTATGAATATGAAAACACCTAATCTCAATACTCCAGAAACCAAGAATGGTTTAATGGATACCCTCCCTTGGGACCAGAGACTGTTACCTGAGAAGGATGGGGAATTTGGTAGAGAACTGGAAAGCCAAGATGAAACTGAATGGGAGGAGGTTATCTCACATTCAAAATCCAAAAAAGAAAAAAAGAAGGTGAAGGAATCTTCTAGTGGTATGGTCACCAGAACTAGAGCCAAGGCCGATTGTGGGATGTCCAAACCTTACCTGGGAAGAAAATCTGAAAAATGGCAAAGGGAGCAAGGTAGCCTTCAGGATATTGCGGATGGTATCCAAATGACCATCCCGGAGATACTTCAATCACCAGGTAAGAAATGAAAATAATGTCTTGGAATATAAGAGGGCTGAATAGCCGTCATAAAAAGGATGTTTTGCAAAATTTTGTTAGGGATCATAAACCCGATATTCTTCTTATTCAAGAAACTAAAATGCCTAAAGATAAAGTAGAAAATCTTAAAAAAATTCAGAACTGTGGGGCTCATGGAAATAGTTCTGCGGGAGCTTCGGGAGGTATAGTTACTTTTTGGAATAAATTGTTTATTAAAGGTGAACCCTTAATGGAGAATGGTAATGTTGTGGCTACTAGATTCACCCACATAAGAGACAATTTTTGCTGGGTCCTTTCCAATATATATGCCCCGAATTGTAAGAATGCTAGAAATTCTTTTTGGCTAGAGTTATCTGGTTATCGTAGATGTTTTGCCAATGAACACTGGTTGGTCATGGGTGACTTCAATACTCCCCTCTTGAATGCTGAGAAATTTGGGGGTTCTCAAGTCAATTGGGATAGTAAATCTGGCCTTTCCGACTTCATAAATAACAATGCCTTGATTGATTTAGACCTTCAAGGAGCTTCTTTTACCTGGACTAATAGGAGATTAGGGCTTGATCTGATCCAAGTGAGGCTTGATAGGGCCCTAGCTTCTGGCCAATGGTTTATAGACTATTTTTGTGCTTTGAGAGCCTTATCAAGGGTTGGATCTGATCATTTTCCCATTTGTCTTTTGGCAGATCCTACCAAGGTGAAAAAGAACTTCCCTTTCAGGTTTGAAATATTTTGGCTTTCTCATCCTCGAATTTTTGAGGAAATCCGCAGATGGTGGAATATAGATGTTTCTGGCACAGCTATGTTTAGGATTGCTAAAAAATTAAAGGAAGTGAAAACGAATGTGCGAAGATGGAAAAAGGATGCTTTTGGGAATATTTTTGGATCCAAAACGGAAATTCAGGGCAAAATTCAGGAGATTCAATTTAAAATCCAGAAATGGGGATACATTGACAATTTCAGAGAAAAAGAAAATGAACTCCTCATTCAATTGCATGACATAATTGCTAAAGAGGAAGTGTTTTGGCGTCAAAGATCTAGGGTGTCTTGGTTGACTGAGGGAGATAGAAATTCCAGATTTTTTCACCTGACTGATTCAAAACACAGGGCTGCTAACAGAATCACTCATATTGTTTACAATGGGACTAGTTTTGAGGAGGAAGATGATATCAGGGAACAAGCAGTCCTATTCTTTAAGAACCTTCTTTCATGTAATGGAGAGATTGTTACTGAAGCTCAAAATTCCTTGATTGAAGCTATACCTCAAGTGATTGGTCAAAATGAAAATTCTTTAATCACTGCTATTCCTTCCAAAGCTGAAATAAGGAAAGTTGTCTTCTCTTTTGATGGTAATAAAGCTCCTGGACCTGATGGTTTTCCTTTATTCTTCTTCCAAGTGTTTTGGGAAATTGTTGAGCCGGATGTGGTGAACGCTGTCAAGGAATTCTTTGGATCAAGACATTTGTTAAAAGAACTGAATGCTACTTTTGTGGTCCTTATTCCTAAAAAACCTGGGGCTTCAGAGTTTCAAGCTTTTCGGCCAATAAGCCTATGTAATTCTATTTACAAAATTATTTCGAAGGTGTTGACTTCAAGAATGCTTTCAGTGCTTCCCCAAATTATTGCTCCGCAGCAGAATGGTTTTGTGCCAGGTAGGTATATTATGGATTCTGTTGTTACTGTTCATGAGAACTTACATTCGTTAATGGCTTCGAAAACTGAAGGGTTTATTCTTAAACTGGACATTTCCAAAGCCTATGATCGGGTTGATTGGGATTTCTTGTTTAAAATTCTGGACAAGTTTGGTTTTAATAACAGAGTCATTCAACTGGTGAACCAGCTTGTTTCGACAGTTTCTTCTGCTGTCATTGTGAATGGATCACCATCAAGGTTTTTTCAGACATCCAGAGGCCTCAGACAGGGAGATCCTATCTCTCCTATTTTGTTTACTATCTTGGCTGAGAGTTTAGGGAGAAATATTAAAAAGCTTATTGATCAAAGATCCTTAGTTGGCCTAAAACCGTCCTCTTCTCCTCTCATCTGTTCCCATCAGCAATTTGTTGACGACACCATCCTTATGGGAAGATCTACTGTGACTGAAGCTAAGACATTTAAAAAAAATTTGAACCTTTATGAATCTACCTCTGGACAAGTTGTCAATAGGGACAAGAGTTCCATTTTTTTCCTCAATACTCTGGAGTATAGACAAATCAAACTTGCTCGTATCCTTGGATGTCGTGTTGAGTCTCTTCCGTCAACCTATCTTGGCTTACCTCTTTGTTCTAAACCTTCAGAATCGTTCTGGATTTCTTTGGTTGAAAAATTCATTAAGAAGCTTTCGGGTTGGAAAGGAGCTCTTCTTAGTCAAGCAGGAAAATTCTAGCTCCTTAAGGCTTCTCTGCAAAATCTTCCTACTTATGCTCTCAGTATATTTAAAATCCCTGCTAAATATGCGGAGGCCATTGAAAAAATTCAGAAAAGGTTTCTATGGTCCGGAGTGGAGGACAAGAAGAGAATGCCACTTGTTGGATGGGATCTGGTCTGTAAACCCAAATCAAGGGGGGGACTGGGTTTAAGGAAGATTAAAGTGTTGAATATGTCCCTTCTTGCTAAACAGCTGTGGAGAACTCTTACTTTAAATGGAGAATGGCATGATACCTTAAAGGCTAAATATTTTAATAATTATGAGTCTTTAAATGAAATTATAAACTCTTCTTCTTTACCTTGTGGGTCAGTCTGTTGGAATGATATGGGTAAAGGAAGAAAGCTTTTGGAAATGGGAATTGGATGGGTGATTGGAAATGGAGATTTAGTCAGGTTTTGGGAAGACAGGTGGCTTTTTAAAGATCCTTTAATCAGAATAGAGAAATTTAGTAAATGGATGAATGATTGTAAAAAGGAATTTGGAATCTTAGTTAAAGATTATTGGAGGAATGGAGATTGGGTTGATTTGAAGACCATTAGTCCGGATCTTGGCCCTGTTCAATCGCTTTTAGAGCCCTTAGACCAGCTCAAGACCAGATGGAGGACACTGCTGTCTGGTTAGACAATCCGTCTGGTATTTTTTCAGTTGCCTCTGCCACTTCTATGTTGGTTTGTATGAAGGAGCCTCCTCCCTTCTGGGCTAAGGCTTGGATTAATCACTTGACTCCGAAAATCAATATTTTCTACTGGATTATGCTACAGAATAAGATTCTCACCTTGGACAATCTTGGAAAAAGAGGAATTCAATTACCAAACAGGTGTTATATGTGCAGGAATGAAGCCGAGACTGTTAATCACCTTTTCCTTCATTGTCCTTTTGTGTTGAATATTTGGGATAAATTACTGGGGCTTCTTGATCTGGTGTGGGTTTTTCCTGCTTCTGTCGAAGATTTTTTCATTCAATGGAAAGCTCCCTCTAAAAATCCTTTTGTGAGAAAGCTATGGTCTTTTATTCTTCCTTTTGTGTCTTGGAATATATGGAAGGAAAGGAACAATAGAGTGTTTAGGGATAAAGAAATGTCGGAAGGAGATTTGTTTGCTAAAATTGTTAAGGCTATAAAGGAAATATTATCCTTAATTCCTGGAAAAATGTTTGAGAAAGCTTTCTGGTCTCCTTTTGATATTGCTATGGCCGAAAAATGGAATTCTAAATTAGTTGGATCAAATATAATCAAATTTGGAGTGAGTGGGAGAGATAATGCTATTTGGTCTATGCCACCTTTGGGCTGGGTGAAAGCCAATTTTGATGGTGTGGCTAAAGGTAACCCTGGGAAAGCTGGTAGTGGGTGTGTGTTAAGGGACAACACGGGGGCTTTTATTACGGCTTTTGTTGTGGACATTGGAATTCAAACTAATCATGTCGCGGAAGTAGTTGGGGCTTTTCATGCCGTCAGCCTAGCCCTCAAGATCAACACGAAACATCTTTGGCTGGAGGGCGATTCTTTGAATATAATAAATTGTATTCTTGGGCTTACCCCCCCTCGTGGACCATCAAAAAATGGATCGAAGACACGAGAATTTTATTAAGCAAATTTGATAAAGTGAAAGTTTCTCAAGCCTATAGAGAAGCCAATAGGGTGGCGGATTTCTTCGCTAATGAAGGGGTTAGGAAGGGTGGGGAAAACACGTGGAGGAAGAATGACTACATTCATCCTGAAGTGAAAGCGCTAATTTATTATGATTCAGTGCATGGAAGAGAAGGCAATCTTAGTCATAATGAAACGGATAAAGATCAGGTACATCGATTTCATTAGATTTGATGGGACCGACGTCATTTTCTTTTTTAAGAAGGGTCTGTGGCACGCTTTCTGGGTGTTCGACAAAAAATACCTAAACGGGACCCAGAGCAACTGTTCAGTGTTTATTGACAGTGAGCTGATTATGGGTGGAGAAAGAAAACGGGCGGAGCCGAGCAATTTCCAGGAGCACAGAAAGAATGCTAAAGCATGGGAAAGAATTGAAAAGGGGGGTTTAGTCCCATATATGGAAAAGCTTCATGGTACGGATGAGGGGATTCTGAACTATTTTGCTAAAAACTGGAAAAATGGAGAGATCGTGTTGTTTGGCAGGAATGTTAAGCTGAGTGAGGATTTAATAGGGGAGATAACTAGTCTTTCTACTGAGGGTGTCAAATTCTACCGGGACCGACGATTCTCTGATGAAGCGGTCATTAAATTTCCCAAAAAAGATAAGGAGAAAGCGAAGATGGTGAAGGTTGCTAATAGCTACTTTGATGTGGAGTCCATCAAATCTATTTGGAGGAAAGTTTTAAGAGTTGTTATGGAATATATCACGGTTGACGGGCGCTTTACCAGAGTCTATGGTTACCACTTTGCCATTCTGAACCATTTCCGGCATAAGGTTCGTATATCTCTACCTTTTTACTTATTTTCTTCTCTGAAGAATTGCCTCGATGATGTGGAAAGAAACCCTAGGAGGAATGCTATTATTCACCCTGGTCTTGTTAGGCTCATTTTTGAGCATTTTCAAAATTTACCTGCTTTGCCTAAAACTGTTGATATTGAAGAATTGGATGATGAGGAGACAGAAAGTAGTAGGGAGATCGAACCCCGGGCCCCCCCAGCTTGTGATCTTGTTGGCCCTGATACCATTGATCCCCAGTCCTTGTCTTGTCGGAAAACCCTTAAAGGCTCTGCCCCGCTGTCTTTTCCTAAGCGGCAACCTCTGCTTGAGTGCCCTAGTCCGGGTTTTATCACCCCGCCTTGTCTTAATCCCCAGCCATCTCTTGGTTCCTGGTCCCCAGGTGTGAAAGGTAACCCTGTTATGAAACTCGTTTCGTATTCAGGGAATTCTATGGAAATCCTCTCTGACAAGCCCATGGTCAGTAAGGAGTCGGCCCCTAGTGCTCCTGCTTCTGGTAATTCTGGGAATGATCATTTAGAGTCCCCTATTCAGGATGAAATCAATTCTGCCTTGAATAAGCTTAAGCCTGAGGATTTGGTTAGTATAGCGGAAAAAAGTATGGATGACCTTTTTACCGTTCTCAAATGGACCCAGAAAGAAGTCTGTAATTTGAAAGGTCATGTTACTGATCTCAGCAACAAGGTCAAGGATATGGAGCAGAAAATTAGTGGGAACAGTGGAGACAATGATGAACAGGAAACTCCTTTACCGAGGAAAAGACAGCAGTTACAGGAGGATAGATTGGCTAGCATCGAGTGCAGCATGTCCAAGATTGAACAAAACATTAGGGCTACTGTTGCTAACAATCATAAAATTGCAAGGCATAACACCATCATCATCAATGCGATGGTGGAAAAGCTTGAAAAAAACCAAAAGGGATTGCTGGTTGTGGAGTTGGATGCGGACAGGGGTGGCAGCAGATCGGCTGGTGAAGGGATTTCGACTCGTACCAGGGCTAACATCAAGAGGAAGACCCCGACTTCATCTCATACAGTCCAAATTCTCAAGCAGGGGTTACAGGACATGCAGAATGTTGAAAAGGAAGTTGAGGATTTACTTAACACCTTGGAGTAATGTAATGTTTTGTTTGCTGGTTTTTTGGGTGGTCCTTTTTTAGGGCCCTTTTTGTCTTTTGTTGCTATCTTTTCCTTCTTTGGACAGCTGTCCGGTTGTTTCTCCTTTCTCTTTCTATCTCTTGTTGTTTAAACTCTGTGGTTTCAGGTCCCTGTAAAACCTATGTTTTCCTTTTCAAAAACTATTTTTCATGTGATTGGACTATGAATAAGCTTGACATGATTGTGCTTTCTCTACATACATGCAATGTAGACACTTGAACTCTTTTATACATTGATGGTCCATTTTTGGATCTTTTTTGTGTCAATCTACACTTCTAATTATTTCCATATCATCTTGTGCTCCATGTCATACCAATAATTTTATGCTAATGTATGGATAATACTTTAGTAAAATTATTAAATAAAATAAATGGAACCCTTTTCAAACCTTTCAAATTCTTTTATAATAATAATAGAATGGTTTTCATGTTTTCAATATATTTTTAGTGTCATAAAGACTTATATGTGAATCTTTATAATCTGTATGTACTATTTTATATTTTTATGGAAAGTGTGCATCTCATTTGTTATCTCTTGTATGTCTAGCTAAAGATAAACTCTATATGTGTGGGTGGTCATGATTACAATCTTTACAAATAGCATATCTTTATATTGCATCAAGTAATATCAAGAATTAATAATTTTTAAAATTTAAAATAAGATGTTGATGTAAACATATTTAAAAATTAGGCATAATGATTGAACATGATTTAATATAGCTATAAATCATCTAGTTTGTTAATTATAATAGTTAACCACTCATTTAAGACATAAAATTTGTTCCACCTTACAAACTTATTTAACAAAATACTCTATGGCATTAATGGGCTGACCTACTTTTATCCATTTTGTTATCTTGTACGTCTTATTATAGTTTTGATATTTATATGTCTTGTGAATGGATACTATTATATTCTCCAAACTATATCTAGTCTAACAATTCTCCAAACTACCATTTATAAATAATTACAAATCTAATAAATAAATAGTTAAGAAGATGTGGAATCAAGGTTTTTTATTTTTTTTGTTGAAGGAAGAGAAAAGTTGTAGGACTCTCCAATTTTGGAAAAAGTAGGGCATCTCCAATAGATTCATAAATATTTAAAATTTTCATGTCACTTTAGATTCTATAGTAAAATTGTTTCCTAGGTATATATTTTAACGTGTTTTAATATTAAATAAATTATTATGCATATCCATTATGTTACTACCTATGATTCACTATCTAAAATCCATTCAGTATTTGATAATGTAGATAAAATAATGTAAATGGAAATATTTTTTTATGTTTTATCAACAATATACTTATTGGGATCAAAAAATAGATGAAAAAAGGAAGTGGTTATCCCCTATATATTAGTTCCAAAGGACAACTAGGTCTAAAATTCCATATAAATAAAGGAGCCAAAGAGATATCAATGAAAGAGCATAGCTAGTTAAAATGGTGTCTATATATTAATTAAGAAATAAAGTAGCATGAAATCGGTCTAGATCCTTGACAACAAACCTAATGCAAAACATAGTATTTACTAATTCCATAAAGTGACATAAACTATCAACTAAACCAATGTTGAATAAGCCAACTTAGGAAAAAAAAGTTGTCAACCAAATATCTAAAAGGAGAAATACAAATGGCATTGAGGTATGTTACAATAGCATCAAAAATCCTTTTAATACTACAATTAATTTCATTTTAGGTTTCAAGGGAAGCACCCTTACAAGGAGGGGAGTCCACCACATATTCAACAAAATAATCCCTGAGAAAAAATTCAAAGGATAGAATGCTCTCAATTGGGATGGAAAACTTAACACTTTTGTGATAGCTTCCAATACCTTTTATTAAAAACTTATTCCCCTTTGCATCACATGTTAATAATCTAAGACATAGTCCAAATATACTTTTTTCCAAATGAATTGACATCTTAAATATTATAACTATGGAGAAAACAATGAAAAAGATTTGAAATCAAAGAGGCATAGCTTAGTGTTTGGCCTATTTAAAACAATTTCCTTCTCTCATGCATGTGCTAGGAATAACACTAAATTCTCCATGCTAAATTGAAACTAACATATGGATCCCATCAAGATCCTTTTCCAAATCCTATATATGATGCACCAAATACCTAAGATCGTAGTCCTTAATTTCTCTCTTCATGAATGGCATAAAAATAATGTGCATATCCGCTCTAGATACTTTCATCTTCCTATATTGTCCCCCTTATTTTTAGGATAAGAATTTATAGCCTTATCTACTGAAAAATGAGAACTTCCACACTAAGGCTCTAAAGTAGATGTCATTTTACACCTAGAGAAGTAACCACCTAGAAAATCAAATGCAAAAAATGAAAGTATAACAATCTTTAACTATAATACTACCATTGATAATTTATTATCTTAAAATAAGCCACCATTTCTAGGTAACAATCCCATCTCGTTAATAATTCATTATCCTTGAATACTATTACACAAACCACCCCCTCGTAAGTGCCCAACTAATAAAACTCTTGATATCACCTTTTCTTCTAAAGACATGCTTCAAAAACATTCTGATGGTCGTCTTTACATAGCCGACAGAATCTATGATAAGCCCACCAATGGGATATTAATAGATCTCGCCTGTGGTTAGAATGTAATCACAGAATAGTTTCTAGTATTACATGAGTTGTATCAAGATTACTATAATAAACCAACTACATGGATTAAAAAACATACTCGTTTTATGTGCCCTACAATTGGATCGATCATACGTCTCTTACAAATAGCAACCAAAACGTTGGAGGTAACATTTTCAATTATTCCACAATTGATCAATTTCAATTGCAACTATGCCACCCTTGGCTTCGCTCAATGAAAGCGGTCCCTTCATTTGTTCACAAATGTTTGAAGTTTCCACATGGTAATGAAATATTTACCATACACCATACTGGCTTTAATCCTTTATCATATAAAGGTAATTTTTCCGTAGAATCCTTTTGGCCAGCACCTATGGAACCCATCAACCCCCATAAATATTTCTTTTTCATAGCTTATCAAAAGTTCAAAGCCAAATTAATAGCTGAGTTGTCTCTTCGTAACATGTCCCCGTCCACTTCCACTCCCCCTATTTTAGATGAAACCATGCTTCAACCTGAGTCTGACATTGAACAAACCAAACAACCTTGTGAACAACCAACCTTAGACACTTCCCCACCATCGTTTAAACAACCAAGGGAAAATGAAAATAATTCTATCATACCTCCTCGCATAAAACAAGTGTATAAAGCTGAAAAGAAAGTGGTTGACCCATCCTCTTCAATTTCTTCCATTCTTCCCCCTCTTAAAGAAAAGGAACCTATGATGAATCGACCCGTTCTTAGACCTCAAAAAATTCAAAATAAAATTAAATGCAGCCCAAGTGCTAGGGAGAATAGGTGTCGTCGTCGTCTCCTTGGTCGTCAATCTCAAATAGAAGAAAATAAAGAAAACCAATATCCACTTTTGACCAAAGAAATTGATGACCAACCCCTTTCCCTTGATCCACCAATAGGTAGCGCAATCCAACCCTCACAAAAAAATGATATGATCCAGCAACCACAAATTTTAATACATCTTTCCTTGGAAATAACTCTTCACCCTCTTGTCATAATCAATCTTGATGATGATAGTGAGGATATCGAAAAAACAGATGAAGTGCATAATGATTTAAACTCTTTATTTTCATCAACTATGAGTTTAGATGATAAATCTTCTCAACCATGTGATCTTCAAGCGAGTTTTCGTGAAGATGACAACTTTGTTATGCAACTTTTGCAACTTTGCACTCCAAGTGATCTTCAAGTCTGCAACCTAGATCTACAAACACAAGTATGCAAAAGGGAAAAACTTGTTGTTTGTTAGTGAATGGGGGTTTTCCTTTGTCAAAACCCTTGTTGGTAATTAAACATTGAAATGAAATAGAAATAATGAAGGAAATGGTGAATGAACAACATTCAATGCTACAACTCACCAAACCGTTATGAATTCTACAAACTTTCGTGTGATGCCTACAATGGGTATGGATCTTGAATGCTTGATGGATAATGCTTGAATCAAAACCCTACATCACAAATGTTAGCACAATAAGACAAATGATGCAAGAAATATTTTTGATATGATGCTTGAATCTATAAATGGCTCCAAATGCTTGATGAATCTGCTCTTCAATGCTCTTGTGAATTCAATTATTATATGATAAAAGATATCACAAAAGACTTGGATTGAAATGAATCAAGGAGGACTAAGATGCCCTAGGTGGTTTCTTAGTTCCAATTCCTAGAAACTTGGGGCATAGACACCAAAAAGGGGCCCAATCCAGAGATGCCAAAATCAGGGTCCCGAGAGCCTTGGAGGATGAAGATGCCCTAGGTGGAATTCTAGTCCCGACCTAAAAAATCAAGGACACACCGATGGACTCATTAAATTATCATTTATGCACTGGAGAATGTCAAGATTAACTCAAAAAATATATCGTTCATAGGGCTTGTGGACACAAAATAGGACCAATTAAGCAATAAAGAAGCATAAATAAAACAAGGCGGGCCCAAACAAGCGTGAAAATTTAAGGGTATTCATTTTACTCCACTACACTTTCTTCACATTTTCATGACCAGCCTCTGATAAAAAGCAATTAACTCCTATTTTTAGCTAATTACTTTTTGGATACTACCCAAGCTAACTTAGATGCTTAATTATAACCCCTAGGCTTACCTAAATACCTATTTAAGCTTATAATAATAATTATGTAACTTATTTAAGATTTAAGGTAGCCACAAACTAACTCCTACTAACCCAATAAATACTATGGGGTTAGGGGTATAGCATGTTCATGACCCCATTCCTCTACAAAATAATAATCACCATCACTACAACATTCTTTGTATGATAACATTATTGATATTTATTATCATGAACTACATTTTTCCTATGATTTCTATTACTACACTTTCACAACCATCATTAGAATTGAGGATTGCTAAAGCTATAGCACATTGCAAATATGAGTGAGGTATTTGACAAGCTAAAAACCAAGAAGTTTCCTTTACACTTTTTATATCAATCCTCTTTAAGGAATCTAGATTTTGTTTACATTTTGCCACTTTCGGCTATTGTGATACTAGTTTCCCATTATGTAAAGGGTGATTATAAGTCTAATTAGGAAACTTGGGTGACCACTTATTTTTTTAATGATTATATCTTTCATTATTAAAAAAAATTATAATTTATAGCCACCTTGTAACTTATCTCTTTATGAGTATGCATCACTTTATCCAGCTTGTCCTTAATGGCTAGAGAAATTTTATTACTTTAATGTTTTTGACTTGATAAGATCCTAACCTCGATTTGTTTTCACTTTTGAAGATCTCTCTTTTTTCTCTTAATATTTGAATTAATTCTATATTTGTATCTCAATGTGTGGGCTTCTATATCTCTCAATAGGTACCCATTTTTTCATCATAGACATTGAAATACAAGACCAAATGCATGGATTCATTTGGATTTTAGATATTAACATAGAAAATATTGTGGTTAAATCTGATATAGATTCATTAGATCCCTTTCGTATGTTAGTGAATTCATCTATAATTAACCTAGGATCATTTGTATCCCCTTATTTATCTCTAATTTTTTTATTGAAGTATATGCATCTCTCAATGCTAGAATTATGTAGAATTTTGTACCATTATCTAGTTGCATCATCAATGTCTGAATAAATAGATTCATAAAGACATCCTCAGGCTCAATTTTATAATCATCTATGCGGTTATTCAAATATCTAAGATGATCATCTCTAGAGAAAACCTTATTTACCTCATATTTGATGAATTTAGACCTTACCTCTATAGATATTATATTTGGATAATAGAGTATCCCAATGAAGTTTACTTTTTTGTACCTTTCTAAATTTAAAGGAGGTCTATAAAGAGCCTATATATTGTTTTGTATATCTCCTCCCCGGTTTCTTCTTCTACTGATAAGGTTTTCTTATATTATATGACCATGATTTTCCATATTTATGATCGATTCTAATCCTTTTCTTAGTTCTCATATATCCCTCTCATATTCTAATCTAGCTAGAAATCAACTATTAAACTAACTAGCTCATTAGTAAGGTCTACATTTTATTCCCTATGTTCTAATCCTACTGCAGTCTACTATCATGGTTGCTCTTATGGTTTTTTATCTGTATTTTACTTATAAATGTCAAAACATAATATTTAGAATTATATGGGTCCTCTCTAAACAAAAATGGGTGCTTTCTTAACCTACAATTCTAATTGACACAAGTCTAGAAAATGCAACATTTTAATTTTTCATATTTTAGCTACAAGGGTCTCATTAAAATGACGCTGGTGGCCACACTAGAATGGATTATTATTTTCATGTACACCAGAATGGGTACTCTCTATAATCCTTAATTTACTTTTATTTAAAATATCCTACAACACCATTATCCTAGTAAAATGCATTGTGCAAGAATCCTCTAAGGTTATAATAGTCACAAGATTACAATAGGCT
>VDFB02282993.1:0-80783 GCA_007258455.2 Sequoia sempervirens | reverse complement strand
AATCAACATTTTCGGTGTGGTCAACCTGTATGATCATGTGTTACTTTTGTGTTCTCTTTAAAACTTGAACAAAATGCAAAAAAATTGGGGGTTTCAAGTAGTCGTAGAGAGAGCCAAGTCTTTAAAGCTTGTATTAATTGTATGGCCGTTAGTTTTCATCAATTTAGTAATACCAGGTTTTTAGTCGGCAGTTTTCATCTTTCAACTGTGTATTGTTAAGATGTAGAATCACAGATTTTCCCCAACATCGCATTTCATTTATGTTGTCTTCCTTTGGAGTAGCGCTTAAATAGCCTGCATATGCAAGAAAATATATGTCCTCTTAAAGTGAAATGGATCTCCAAAAGGTAATTTGTGGCGTCGGGATTCTTTTCCCACGTATGCAATAAAAAAAACTTCTTACGAGTTGTATGGTCGGGGATTTTCCTCGACCCAACAACAAAATCACTTCCTTATATATTTTGCAAATCCGTTAAAATTTACCAATTTTGTAAAGTTTAAGAGATCCCATTTGTCAAGTCGGGGAAAAACCCAAACTCGACAACAAATGAAGTTTCTATATTTGCATAGTCGGTAATTTTTGCTGAATGTGCAAATTAAAGTGTTAGGTATCATGTAATATCATGGAAAAAGTCTGATATTGCATACAATCTCATGTAAAATGTAAAGTCGGTGAAAAATTCTGACTAGACAATAAATCAAGTTCTACCCTCCATTTTGCAAAATCGATAATTTTTGTTGACTTTGCAACAAATGCAAAGGCCTACTCACTTGTAAAATCATTAATTTTTAACGACTTTGCAACTTTTCGCAAAGCATCCACATTCACTTGTAGTTTCACCATTTTCAACACTACTACAAATTTTGCTCCATTCCACTTGCAACATCACTAAAATTCACCACATATACACATTTTTGCTAAAATTTTCCTAAGACTGGAAAATTTTCCCGCTTTGCCAAGATAACCCTTTGCGCTCTGTTTTTCACACCCATCACGCTCAAACTCCAGTTTACACACAATTGCTCCATTTCTTTCCATCATTGCATTCAAGCTCTCCAAACTCATCTACTCTTACATGTTATGATCTTTTGTGTTTGAGTTCCTGGGCAGTTTTGGTTGATTTCTTACCTATCACTACATAAGAACGCCATGAAATACCACCAAAATTTTCTTCCCACTAATTCAGTTATCCAAGAACATATATCTATGGTTTGAAAGGAATTTAAAGATGAAGCTTTCTTAGTAGCTTCAATGGTCATAATAATGGATTTTTAGTTTACTCTAGATAATTTGAAAATTGTTCTCAAAAGGCACCAAAAAGCATTCAACACCATCAAAGGAGTCAATCTCAAGAATTCTCGCCATCTCCAAATACACTCCAATGTCAGACAGTGATGAAGTGCATGTCATCATGAAGATTTCATGGAGAAGGATGTTGAAGAAGGCTAAATCTGCCTTGTATTAATTTTTAGTCATTTAAAAGTTTTGTAGTTAGATGAAGACAATTTAACTATAATTTTTCATTTTCTGAATTGCAAATCATGTAACAAATTTGAAGTACTCCAATAATTTTGGACTCCAAAGTTCAATAAGTCAAATTAGTTAGGCTTTCTCCTAGAATAACTCTTAGCTCTCATCTATAAATATGAGGAGATCTTTTGTATTAAGGACCTTTAATCTATTGCAACAAAGTGCTGCCAAATTGTAAAGTAATTTTGAGGCTTTGTGTTCAAATTGTGATACTAAATTCAATAAATAAAGAAGGGGAACTTGCATACCAAAATTTGTGTTGGATCAGATTCAAATGAGTGAGAATGTTCTTATGTCCTCCTCACTGATTTATCTTATTATATGATTGGATAAGTAGTATTTTGTTAATTGTGATTGGAGGGTGTTCAAGCTAGATTTTATAGACTTTGACTATATCATTTACTTGGGATTGTGTATGTGTTGTGGATATCTTTTGGTTAACAATCTTCAAGAATTTGTGCTTGAAATTATTCATTGCTTCGTGGATATATACATGGCGTGGATCAAAAGAATTTGTGCTCTGATCTAAATCATTGGTATTTGTGGAACTTATCATCAAAAACAATAGAAAGACTTTGTGCTTTCATTGGTTTTCTAGCTATGAATTTTTTTTATTATGCTATATTCTTAGATTATGCTTTGACAAATTAAGAATATTAAAAATTATTGCTTTAGTTTTTACTTAGAGTTGAAGAGCATCATGAAGTAACAATGTGGGACATTGTAAACATATTTTTTGAAATAAGAGAGAATTATGAATGTATTTGTTACCAAAATTTCACCTACAGCTCATTTTAGTAGAGCTAGAACAAATGACTACTTCTAAGGTGAAAGATACTTCAATAAAAGTCTACTAATCATTATCATTTGCATATGAAGTTTTCAAATGAAGTTCAGTTCTTATTATGCAATATTTTACAACAGAAAGAGATTACAAAAGTTGCATGATGATTCTGTATTTCATTCATTTTGAAATGAAAATGTATACAATGTTGTCTTATACAACAAGATCAAAAGAATGCTTAAATATCCCACACAATTCGTGGGAATGACTAAATTGAATTGATACAACATAGAGAGCAAGCTATATATCTAAAGATTAAATAAATGGAAAAACACATGAGGAAAATTCATAACCGTCATTGCCTTGTAATGTTGGTGTTGATCCTCCTATCTTCATCTTGTTCTTCTATCTTCAACTCCTCTCGTTCTTGATCTCCTGATGCATCTGTAGATGATTGTAAGATTTTGTTAGAGATCAGGACATGAAATATCATCATATGTTTCATCAACAGACATAAATTATAGCTATGATGCATTAAATCAATTGAGCCATTATCAAATAAATGCAAAAAAATGAACCAATCAGATCATTAAATGAAAGTGAAATCATCAGAAAAGAGCATTGAACTTCACTATTTTTTCTAACTAGTTTGCTCATTGTGTAGGTATAGGTTCATATTTCATTTCATGATTAATCTCTTTTAGCATTACAATATGTGAAGGAAAATGGGCTCCCATAAGGGTTGAGCCGAACGTACTGCATCCTCTCATTTTCAAGAAGGGAGTAATGGTTTATTTCCATCATTGCATATCATGCAAGCCATAACAGTCATTTGCATGCATTTACAATGAGAATTCACCATAAAAATTGGGGAGTAGCGTGTCTAAGGGAAATGCGGTCATCTAATGAGTGGGTAGAAAAATCAACCATGCATGATAAAGGAGGACCATCATTGAAGGTTTAATTCCTAATACAAATAGGAATGCATTTAATGAGTCATTACTATTAAAGGACAGTGATAAGAAATAACAAGAAGGATCTCTTATAACAGTCTAAATGCACGGAGGCAACATTTTAAAAGTGAAGGTGATGATCTCTTTGATCAAAAGACAATGGTATATTGACTTTCAAGGGGTAGTCATACATCAGAAAATGCTTATAAAGCATGACAATAGATGATCATTCATTTAGAGGGGCAGCAGCTTCAATACAGTCCACTATGAGATAATGCACCTCTAAGGACAACCAATAATGAAATAAAATCAGTCAAGTTTCCATGGTGAAGACAACTAGTTTCATTGCTTATGGGTAGATGTCAACTTCAACATTCAATACCTTGACTCACCAACAAAGTGCATAAAGGACAGTCAATGCTTACATTGTGCAATAGTTATGAGTCAAGAGGTAACCAATTTTTGAAGTGCAAGGTGGATTCAACAAAGATCAAAGGGTAGGAAAGTCATATGTCTATGGGAGCCACAAGTAGCCATAAAGCATGTCTTAAACAACATATTGAAGTCTCAAAGAAAGACAATCATAAATGATTAAGCAAAGACTTCATGATACATGGAAAATAGAATATAATAATTTCATAACATAGGAATAATTGATTAGTCTAAAAGAGTATGGAGCTTCACTCAATTAAGCAAGACCATGACTAAAATGAAGTATATAGAGGCAGTCACCTCAAAATCAAATGGAAGAAAACTTGCAATATAAAAGACACTGTCAAGAATGACAAAGTACAAACACTTCATCGACATGTCATGACAGTACATACCAATAACATGAAGGCTTTTATATGCAAACCCATAAAGTGTAGAAAATCATAATTTAAAGTGCAGCAATATGACTGTTAAGGGGCAGCAATAAAGGACTGTTAAAGTGCAACAAATCACAATTTAATGTGCAACAATATGAATTTTAAGGGGCAGCAATAAAGGACTTTTAAAGTGCAACAATATCACAATTTAAGGAGCAGCAATACAGGACTCAAAATGTGCATCAAATTGAAGTGACAAAAGAACATAAAAAGGTGGACAAAAAGGTGCAGAAAGATCATTACAAAATGTGCAGCAAATGATGATAGAATGTGTAGCAGTATCAAGTAATAAAGAGCAACAACCTTTTTATTGTTAATGAGCAACAATAAACTCATGAGAATGTGCAACAAATATCAAGATGAATGGGTAATAAATATCAATAAATAGGGCAATAGATTACAAGGATAGTCCACGATAAAGACAAGAGCATGATCATAGCATGGAAGATAGTCCAACACTGTTGGGTGTAGCAATAGGGAATGTTGATAATGAGATGGCCATGCTGAGTAGAGTTTTAATGAGTAGCATCAGAGGCATGCCCAAACATAATAGAATATCACTTTCGAAGCAAGCCAAGGAAGGAAAAAAGGTTTTTTTTTTTTCTTTCTAATGGATAGTTATATTAGTGAAGCCTAGAATGAAACCATAGCCATAATTATTTCGCCAATATGTTGATCTTTTTAAACATTTTAAAGTAGAGCCATTTTAAAGCAGAGCCACCAAATACCATGGGGTTCTCATATTCAAAGAGGTGGAAGCATCTCACCTTTTTCCTGTTGCAATGAAACATTTTTTTACTCTTAAAAATGGCTTTGCTTTTAGAAATGAAGAAAAGAGGCCAAACATATGCAAAGAGCAACAAGCTTTTTAATCTTTTTTCTGTGTGAAGACAAACATAAATCACCATCTTTTCACAAAAAAATATACAGGAAGATGAACATACCATACGTGGAGGGCTCCATTTGTCATAGATTCAAGCACGTTTTTCAGAAGACTCCATCAAAACTCCATGAAAATCTTCACTTCAAACCCTTGGTTGGTGGTAGAGAACAGTGAGAGTTGAAAATGCAAAATGAAATGAGTGCATGGCCACGGGTGTTTTGATTTTAGGGTTTCTATTACCCTAATTTGGCCAACCCCTTTCTGGGGATTTTTTCACTTTCTTTTAATATTTTTGTCCAAGGTTAATACCTTTGCTATGTTTTGCATGAGTTTCAAACAAAATTAAGTTAATTCCCCCCTTTTTTTTGCATTAAAATAGATATGAATGTAAAACAATAATAAAGTGGTGTGCTATAAACCACTTTATTAAATGTTATAAAAATGCAAAAAATAAACACGTGTTGCCTTCAAGAGGTAATAAAAAAGAGATAGTTACAAATTGATTAACTCCATGTCCATTCATGCAAAAATCAGGAAGTGGAGTTATGTACTTAAGTCTAACAAATCATGCAAAAAATCAAGAGTGGAGTTCAACTAAGGTTTCAGAGCCTCATTTTCAGTTGGTGAAGCCTTTTTTGGAGTTCTTTTGGTCATGCACATCGAGAGGAGGAGTTTGCAACTATTTAAACTCAGTTTGCTTCAGTTGTGGGCCCCCTTTTTCGCGGGTTTTCATCTTCGCTCATGAGAGGGTTTTTTGGAGATATTTTTCACTTTCAGTTAGCTCCTAGTTCCACCTCCTAGCTCTTTGATGCCATCTATTGTATATATTGAAAAAGACTTTGTCTTTTTCTCAGTTCTTACTTCCATTACTCTTTTGCACATTAGAGAGATTGGAAAGACTTGTAACTCAACTTTCATTATTTACAGTTTTAATACAAAAGTACCTTTATTTTCAGCAGATTGTTTAGAGTTTTGCAGAGTTTCCTTTAGGATATTCAATAGAAACAAAGTTTACCTTTGCAATTTCTGGTGTTTTGTCTCTTTTAAATGATTTGATGCAAGTTTAATGTGTTTTAAATAAAAAACCTTTAAATTTTTGTCTCATTTATTGATGCATGTACACAATAGCAATTTATCACAGGTCATTGATTGTGATCTTAAGTTTATCTTTTCTCTTAATTTGTGAAAAGCCTATTTTCCTTAGTAAGAAAAGGTTAAACAAAGCCTTTTAGTTAAATATTTTTGTGATCAAGGTGCCCAAGTTGAGTTGTGTTAACAGATTTCTGAGAATATTAGTTGTGAATAATTCTGCATATTAGTTTTCTTCAGTGCATCACCTCCTAGAAGTAGTTTACCATTCAAGTTTCCTTCAGTTTCATAGATTAATCTTTCTCCCTTTTCCTACACAAGTCAAAAAAATTTAGGAGATCAAAAGGGAACCAACCCACAATTTGGAGATTCACCTTCGCTATGAGCATACCCACAGGCTCGAAGGTGTTTCCATGATTCATGGGATTGTTGAGCTTCAAGTGTAGCATCTAGGGTGCAATCCTCGTGACAATAGTAACACACCCCCCACATGGTTAAAATAGTGTAAATATTGTAACGCCTAGAATAGTTTACTTTTTGTTCCAGTAAGCAGTAAGTAGGGAGCCTCCCCTTTCTAAGAGGAGAGATTTATCTCATCATAACTGTGGCTGAAATTCACGTTTTGTAATCCGTAAAGGGATTATAGAATATTCACCCAACAAAAACACAATGATACCTCGCTTTAGGCAGCAAGTAGAATGAAGGTTGAAGATGAGAACACTTAGGAAACAAGTCATTAGGTGATAGAAAGTGTCCAAGAGCACTTTCAAAACCTAGAATCCATCATGCCCTTCTATTGTCACCAAAATCCAATTATTGAATGAGACTTTTGATCAAATCTAAAAAATATGTTTGAAAATCTGCAAATTCAAATGTATTTGGCGGAATGCAACATGATTTCTTGCTTCTTCTTTTTCTCCAATTTTTCAATTAATTTTCAAATTGTAAAAAGACTAGGTATTTATAGGCATTTAATCTAATTTCTCAAAAATTAGATCTTGATAGCCGACTTTGGACATTTGAAATTTAAGTAATAAATTGTTGTCCTTGACATATTTAATTTTGGAGGCAAAATAGGGGGACTAAGTCACCCTGGGCGACTAGGTTCCAACCCTATTTTATGAAGTTTAAGGTGTCAAGAGCAAAGTATTAAATATTTTCTTAGGTTTTATACATACAATTTGTTGGTAAATGATTAAATGGGCCATGGAATGTATAAGTTTGGAAATTAGGGTCTGATTAAAAGATGTTAAACTGCATTAATGCAAGGGTCACTCAAGTAGGTCCCAATAAAGCATGAAGTTGTACTTTCACCTAAAATGGAGTACAATTTTTGACGCTACAAAATGTACCAACAAAAAATATAAGAAAAAAACTAGCACCAAATTAGAAAGTGCTCAGAACTAGCTTTTAGACGATATCTCGTTTGCCCAATTTTGATACTCGCACAAAAAGTTATCATGATTTTCCCAATTCTACTTAACTTGCAAAAAAAAAAAATGTTGCTAGAGGTTGGGTGTTGGTCACCCATTTGACCAAGGGAAACAAACCCATTTCTAGTTGCTGACAGTTGTTAGAATTGTGAAAAAACACTATAGCGTAAAAAATTGTCACCCTTGACAATTTCACACTATGTTTTGCTCCCCTTAATTTATTGGACTTGATTAAGCACCTAATTTCCCAAATTACGCATTCTATGGCCTATTTTTAACAATTATCAATAAATTGCAATCATAAAACAAATGCATTCAATTGATACTTTACCCCCAACACCTTAGTTTCTGAAAAATACAAGGATAGTGTCACCCTATGGTGACAGTGTCCCTCTATTTTACTTGGTCCCAAATTTGAATATGTCAATATTGACATTTTATCATTTGCAATTCATGTTGCAAATGTTAGCTATCAGGATCTAATTTGTAGGAAATTGAATGAATACCTTGTTATTGCATCATTTGAAACCTAATAAGCACTATCTAGGAAATCATTGGATAAATTATTGTCAAGAGAAAATCAAGAGCATTCAAGAGCAACATTTCAGAGTTTTATTGCAACAATTCAAGATCCAAACATCATGTCAAATTCTATGTGAGTTTATGCATGTTTATGTTATCATTGTTTGTGAAGGCTAACCCTTTTTTAGATCTCCAAGAAATTTAAACAATTCAAGCAAGATCCAAGAACTTGAGGTGATGTATATGAATGCAGTCCTTCAAGGAGGCCATTGAAGGGTGGTGAGTTGCAACACTTTGTTAATTCATCATTCCTTCCTATCATTTATCTTTCTATCATTGATATTACCATTATGGACATGAAAACATTTTAACACAAGGTTTGACTAAGGCAAGCCCCTAAATAACACAACATTTCCTCTCTTTGAATGTGTAGATTTCATGTTTATAAGAGATTGAAGGAAGCTTGAAGATCCATTTTCTATTGTTGCATTCAAATCCCTACACCTTGTCAAGCCATAAAAACACAAAATTATCTGACAGTGATCTGACAAATTTGCAGGTGGAATTGGGAAGCTCAGATATGACATTGGAGGATTGTGAAAACAAATCCAAAATACCCCTACAAGGACATAGTCACCCTTGAGTGACATTTTACTCCTATTAAGACTGTCTTTGAATTTATAGGATAGGTTCATAGAGCTCTGCCCTTCTCATATTTTCTTGCAAACTTCTGTTATCATTTTTTGATTGTCATAATCTTGCATTTTAATATTAGGTCACATATACTAATTAGGTTAATCAAGGAAAATAAATTTTAATTCATCCCTAAGGCCCACAAAGATGTAGATCTAGGTCTGATTGACTCACCTTCTTGGTTGAAATCCAATCTAAGCACCATGTTGATTTTCATCCTAATGAAACCCTAGACAAAGGAAGGCTTGCTCCTAGTGTTCCATTACATTTAGGACCTCCCTCCACTCTTTTTCTATGTTTCAAACACAAGACACAAGATCAAACAAAAAAAAAAGACCTTCCACACAAGAGATTTGCAAACAATAATATGTTATATCATCAACAAGAAAAAGCAATTGAATGAACCTCAAGAATCTTCAAGGAAATCAAGAGTTTTCAAAGGTTATCAAAAGGTTTTGATAATACAATGAGGGTTGAGTTCTATATAGGAGAAACTCTAAATGACAAGGGATTAGATCATGAAAAATGTTAGCATCACATGTGATGAGACAAAATTATATAATAATAACTCACTTCAGTTAACAGAAAAACACACTTAGTTGACATAAAAAAACACTCCTAAGTTTAGCTTAAGTGCATGAAATGAATTAGACTAATAATTAATTAAAGATTAATTATTTATTAGCTAATACATGATTACTCTAACACCCCCTTAAGAAGAACTTAGGGAGTATCTAAAAACCCTAAAAAAGAGAATGCATGATGGGTCCCGACAAATAAGGCCTAATAAGGTAGCTATGTACAAACAATCTAATCTTTCATAGTTGGAGAAAAAAAAGAGAAAAAAACATGGGAAAAACTCCTTTCTAAAAGAGAGAAAGTCGAATGAAGGACTAAAAAATCCTCCAAACCAATGTGAAGGACTAAGAAGCCTCCAATCAAAACAATGTCCTAGAAAAGAGGAACATGAAGAACATCACTGACACACGAAAAGGTTGTAGACAACTATCGAAGGATAATTGATATAGCATTGACATGAATAATCTCCTCTAAAACAAATAATGATTGGGATCAAGATGACAAGAATATGCATGAGTGCCCCTAACGACACTAATCGAATTAAAAGGAAAACAAAGGAAAACATCTCGAACTCAAAGATACAAATGTTAGGATCGAGAAGACAATAATCTGCATGAGTGCCCCCAACTACACTGCTCGAATTAGATGGAAAACAAAGGCAAACATTTGGAAGTTGAAGATATAGATGGTACATGAATCTGCACGAGTGACCCCAACGAAACTACTCAACATGTATTTCCAACATTTTGTCTTATTTGGGCATTGCAAACATCTTTTACATGTAATTTATCTTTTGTAGCAACAATGAGATAAAGTATCATTCTGGTTGGGGATTTCACACATCTTGTTGTGCCTTATGTACTTGCACTATTATATAAGTGCCATGGGTGGGTTGTGAGTTCCTTTATTTTACCTTCACACCTTTGTCAAGTGAGTGTCCCTTCCATGACAACATTGAATCACAATGATTCATGCCTCATGCATGTGTGCCCTGGTTTGCACACCCTTTATTTGCAGGTACTCTTTCAGTTGTATGTTTTGATGTTCTTTATTTTCCTACATGCACTTCTTGGTTTCACACAATTTTAGTGTATTTGTCTTGGCTCTCTCTTTCCACATTATGGGGGGTTTCTACTATTAGTGATAATGCTTCCTTGGTTTCATTTTTGGAGTGATCTATGTATCTAGTTCTTGTTCCTATGTACTAGGCAAATACAATGGCTGGTTACCCATGCATATCAGTGAGATGGAGAATTTCCCATATGGACACTCTTTCATTCCTATTTCTAGAGGCGACCTTCAATTTTCACCTGATCAATGTTCTTTAGACTATTAGTACCTATATTTTTGACTTGCATCTTGCACATTGAGTACTGTCATTGGGGTCACTCATGTAGATTAGTGTGCCATTTGTATCTTCAAGTTCCAAATGTTTACCTTTATTTTCCATCTGATTCAAGTAGTGTCATTGGGGACACTTAGTTATATTATTGTCTTCTTGATCCTAATATTTATATCTTCGAGTTCCAAATGTTTGTCTTTGTTTTCCATATGATTCAAGTAGTGTCATTGGGGGAACTCATGGAGATTATTATTTTCTTGATATCGATGATCATTTTTTTTAGAGGAGGTTATTCATTTCAACACTATATCAGTCATATTTTGACAATTGTCTACAAATTCTTTGTGCTTCTATGGCGTTCTTCATGTTCCTCTTTTTTAGGACATTATTTTGGTTGGAGGCTTCTTAGTCCTTCACATTGGTTTGGAGGCTTCTCAGTCCTTCATTTATCTTTCTCTCTTTTGGAGAGGAGTTTTTCCCATGTGGTTTTCTCCTTTTCTCCAATTGTGAGAGATTAGATTGTTTGTACATGAGTACCTCACCAGGCCTTGTTTGTCGGGACCCATCATACATTCTCTTTTTAGGGTTTTAGCTACTCCCTAAGTTCATCTTAAGGTGGGGGGGTGTTAAACTAATCATACATTAGCTAATAATTGATTATTAGTCTAATTCATTTCATGCACTTAAGCTAAACTTAGGAGTGCTTTTTTAATGTTAACAAAAGTCAGCTATTATTATATCATTCTGTCTCATTGCATGAGATGTTGACACTTTTCATGATCTAATCCCTTTATCATTTAGGGTTTATCCTATATACCACTCACACTCATTGTATTATCTCAACCTTTTGAGAACTCTTGATCTCCTTGAAGACTCTTAAGGTTCATTCAATAAGTATTTTGTTGTTGATGATCTATAGCATTATTTTTTGAAAATATCTTGCATGGAAGGTGCTTTTGTTTGATGTTTGAGAAAAAAATAACACCATTGGATAGTGCTCGAAACCAACTTTCCGATGATATCTCATTTTCTCAATTTAAATAACCAAGCGAAAAGTTATCATGATTTTCCCAATCTTGCTAAAATTGCAAAAAAAATGTTTAGCCCCCCAGGTGTTGGGCATTGGTTGAACATATGACTTGGGGTGGCTAATTTTTTTTTTAAAAGTAAGAAAAAAGCAAAGAAGATTTCAAATTTTCTCTTGTAACCCTAGTTGAGAAAAAACCCTCAAAAATTGAGAAGGGGTGCATTGAATCCACATTTTGATACCATGTTAGAATTGTGAATAAACACAAGATGCAAGATCAAACAATGAACAAAGACCCCTTCCACCCAAGAGATCTACAAACAATAATATGCTATATCATCAATAAGAAAAAGCTACATAATGAACCTCAAGAATCTTCAAGGAGATCAAGAGTCATCAAAGGTTATCAAATGGTTTTGATAATACAATGAGGGTTGAGTACTATATAGGAGCAACCCTAAATGATAAAGGGATTAGATCATGACAAGTGCTAGCATCACATGTGGTGATACAAAATGATCTAATAATATGTCACTGCAGTTAACATAAAAAAATACTTAGTTAACATAAAAAAGCACTCCTAAGTTTAGCTTAAGTGCATGAAATGAATTAGACTAATAATCAATTAAAGATTAATTAATTATTAGCTAATGCATGATTACTCTAACGATAGTTAAAGGTGTTGAACGATTTGTAGCGGTCTCACCTAACAGCTAATGGCAAGCTGTTGCTGCTGGCGGGCACCACCTCCTGGGTAATTGTTAATCTTGATTTTTTAAAAAATATATTGTACAATACAACATCTAGGAGGTCATATGACCTCCCAACAAAAAATTTATCTCAAAAGATCCCGACAGTGAAATAGGGAAAATTCATAGTCAAAATCCATTGTTTTGGACTCCTGAACGTAATGATGAGGTCCTTTTTGAGCTAAAATGCACGAAAAAATTGCCCAACTCCAAAAATTGCAAAAAAAATAAAATTCCATATTTTCTCTTATAATCCTAGTTGAAGAAAACCCTCAAAAATCAAGGGTTACTAAATCCATGCTCTGATACCATGTTAGAATTGAGAATAATACAAGATGCAAGATCAAACAACGGCCAAAAGAGAGCTATAAACAATAATTTGTTTATCCTCAACAAGAAAAACTTACAAAATGAACCTCAAGAGTCTTCAAGAGTCTTTGAGAGAGACAATACAATGAGAGAGAGTTCTTTATAAGAGCAAACCTAAATGATAAAGGGATTAGATCATGACAAGTGTTATTATCCTATGTGATGAGATAAAATGATCTAATAAAACCTCACTTAGTTAACAAAAAAAAACACTCCTAAGCTTAGCTTAAATGCATTAGCCTAATAATCAATTAAAGATTAATTAATTATTTTCTAATGCATGATTACTCTAACAATATTCAACATGAATTAATTACACAAATGAATACATTCAAATACTAAGGTATAATAACAACTCATAAAAACATGTTTCAAGTCAACTCACAATGACTAATGAAAAATTGGGGCAAGAACTTGAGAGATAAAATTTAAAAATTTGAATTTTATGGTCAATTTTAAGTTGCTTAGGATTAACTTAAGACAAAGAAATGATATCTTGGTGTTAAGAATAGGTAGAAGGAAGTGTGTGAAAACAAGGATATATAAATTGATAATAGATGACAAATGTGTTGGAATGAGTACAAGTAGGGGCATTATTTTATTGACCTTGATTTTTTCATGCAAAAATATTAAGTTGGTTAGTTACTTCGTTAAGGTTTTGAAAAACCTACAAGCCAATTAGACATCTAGTTGAAAGAATCTTGAGAAAATAATTTTTAAATAAAATTAAATAATTCTTAAATAAATAAAATAATTTTTTGAGAAAAAATAAATTATAGTAAATAAAAAAATTTAAAGTAAAATTATTTAAAATAAAAATATTTAAAATCAATATCTTTTAGTCTTTTTAGATATATGTATTTAATGTTGGAGTCAAATATTTGACCCTCACAACCCAATAGATCTTGCAAAACAATGATAAGTCTTCTACGCGAGATTTTAAATAAATTAAAAATATACAATATATTCATACAATGGGTGTGAATCTAAAAAGAAAGTAATTACATATGATCCCCTTGAATATATGGAAAAGGGGTAAGATGAGAAGCTAGGTATGGAATCTAACCTCCTCAATGAATGCAGAATATGTGTCCATAATTTGTAATGTGTATGGGACAAGTGTGATAAAGGTGTCATATGCACATGAGATAGGTGTCTTGAAAGGTGAGTACATGTATCTCAACCACATGAGACAAGACAAAAAGGTAAAAGTCCCTAAGTGGAGACTTGAAACTAGTGTGAATAAGACTCTCCTAGGTAGGCTAAAAGCTTACTAGTTTCATAATATCACTACTTACACTAGCACTGCCTTAAAGATAACTTAGGGAGTAATGTATACAAAGATGATGAGTCCCAACTACTAGGCCATGTTAGGTACTCATGTACAAACTTCTCATAAACAAAGTAAAGGAGAAAACCCCATGGGAAATAAAACTCCTCTCAAAAAGAGAAATGATATAATAAAATGAATAAGTAAAGAAGAAATAAGATAGAAGGAAGATTCTTGATGCCCCCCAAAGACTACTTTTAACACAATGTATAATAAATGTCCCCCCTATAGGAGAGAAAACAGAGGTCTATGTAACCCCCCAAAAAATTGTGAAGGAAAGAACTCCATGTGAAGAAATACTCCCTCCCAAAACTGAGATGAGAAGAGAAACCATGTAACCTCCACTCAAAATGTATGTAGTGTTGGTAGATACTCAACACTAGATGCTGAAGATGATCCATGATTGTTGAAAATTTCTCCCCTTGGGAAAAAAAACACCATAAATGTGTGCACGATGACTTCCCATTTCAGATAGGAATCTATAGGAAGAAGAATGCATGTACCTAATTTCTATGCACTATCCAAAGATGTAGATGATGCCCATGATGATATCTTCAAATGGTGCTTAAAGATCTCCAAACCAATGCTAAACTGTGACACATGTTGATATGATAAATTAGGTACCATAGATGATTCAAGCACATGAACCATGGATGTATGATGACAATTAGACTAATGAGAATTTGATATTGTTGTAGAGGATGTCAAAATAGATGACGATTGAGCCATACATATGAACCCATGAATATATGTAGAATTTGTCACTATAGAAGCTAATATAGGTAAGGAAAGAGTAAGATCCAAATATGGAGTGACAATAGTGTTGATGTGACCGTCATCAAATAGAAGACACATGTCTTCAATTGTGTCATCCAAATTTGCAATGCGGGATTCTACAAACAAGGATGTTATGTTTGGTAGAAACACATCTCAATGTGGTAGATCTGGAAAACTAATGTCAATGTCTTGATGCATAAAATTGTTGAAAGCCATGGAGATATCAACTCTGGATTTAGATGTAGCAACAAGTGGTGTGGAAGATGAGATTTTAATGCAATCCATGGGACTACATTGTTCATCCCCAAATGATGGTGATATCTCACAACATGTTTGAGTGAGACCATATGATGTTTTTACATGTGCTAGAATTAGATGACCAGGTATGGCAATACCACAATTGAGAACAAGTTGTTTCATTTCATCATTTTGATGATAAATACAATCTTTTGTTGTATATCTTTTCTTCCCATAATATCCACACTTGATTTTTCATTTGTTAGGAGGATTATTAATAATACTCAAATGGAAGGGATTTAGTGTGAGAAACATGATCACATGAACCAATCAAATACAAAAGCAGAAACATCAGATTACTCCACTTAATTCAATAAGAGAGCCCCCCTGGAAAATTGTAATTATTTGTTACTTTATATTTAGTGCATTTACAATTACCTATGGGTGGATTTGATGTGCAAAGATTACAAATACTAAAAATAGAGGTATATGCTAAAAGCACAACTAAGATATTTTCAAGAAGAACTAATAGCACCAATGTGTAGCTCTAAACAAAAAGGAAGGTTAAAAAAGGGACTAAAAAATGAATCTTTATGTGCTTGAATGGGCCCTTTGAAGTTTCAAAAATGGGAACTATGCAAAGTGACCTTCAATACGATGTGATTTTTGAAAAATAAGTACACCAAAATTATAAAATATTATCATCAAATAGAGCATGAAAAATTACCCCAAATATATTTTTTTCTTGAAATACGATTCCATGTGGCCAAGATATGGGCATTTGAAGTTGGAGTGTCAAAATGAAACTGTTGATAGAGAAGGGGTCAAATTGTGGCGTTGAAATTTGTTGATGTCAACATGACATCACAACCAAATTTAATAGAAGTTTACCAAATTTAGGGGTCCTCCAAAATTAGTGAAACCCTAGATAAAATGAATTGTAGCTAAATTTAGCTACAACCATTTTTTTGCTAAATATAGAGAAAATGCTAAACTTAGTGAAGTTGCCAAAAGAGCGTCTAAAGGGGGTGATGTGACTTGCTGTACCTACTTGCATATGGTTATCCTTTGTAGGTACAAAAAGGTACGCCCCTTTTCAAAAAGTCATTTTTTTAATTTTATTTTTCAAACAAATTTATTCATACAAAATTTTATAATTTTTTTGCAAAATATTTTTTGAGTATTTAACCCTCGTAGCTCAATAGAATCTACAAAATAATGATAAGCGTTCTACAAGAAATTTCAAATAAGCCAAAAATATGCAATAAATTCATACAATATATGCGAATCCAAAAAGCAAATAATTACATATAATCCCCTTGAATATATAGAAAAGGGGTGAGACGAGAAGGTAGGTATGGACTCTAATCTCTTCCATCAGTGTAAGACACGTGTCCATGATGTTCCATGTGTCATATGCACATAAGATAGGTATTGAAAATGTGAGTACATGTGTCTCAACCGCATGAAGTGAAACAAAAAAAATAAAAATTCCTAAATGGAAACTTAACTAGTGCGAGTAACTCTCATAAATAAACTAAAAATTGACTAATTTAACAATGACACTATTTACATTAATATTTAAAATATTTATATTCAATTTATTATAAAATTATTTTATATATTTTATATTTAATTTTTTTAAATAATTTTATTTATTTTAAAATTAATTTTTTTATTATATTTAAAAAATAAATATTAATTTTAAATATTTTTGATTACAATATTAAATGCTTCTTCCCCTACTATTATTAATAGAAATCATGCCTCTTCAATTAAAAATAAAAATTTAATTTTTTTAATTAAAATAATTTTTTTTTTAATAACCTTTAAAATCTTACCTAATGTAAAAGCCCAACAACCTAAAAAGAAAGAGGAGGCATTCGAGTAATGTTTATCTTCCAATTTACAATATAATAAAATAAAAAATTAAAACACCCCACGCCTGAAAACAAATTTTAATTCGCACCAACATTTTCGTTTAAAAGGCTGCAAAAATCTTGTCTCGAACTCAATAATCTAGCAGCTCTAAAATCCCGATATTTTAAGATTTCTCTTACTGTGTGAATGGATTGAAGCAGCAGCTGTAGCGAGAGTGGTTTTGGTTCGTCTCATTTTTAAAAAAATCTGCTTTGGTAGGGTTTCATAATATTTTTCCTGCAAATTCTGCCCATTATTTCTTGTCGGCATCGTTGACAGTACAATTCAGTTTATGCGGAATCTTGAGGTAAGTCACTTGCCATGGTTTCTGTGTGTTTTCTTTCTTGGGAATCTGTACGCGGCTGGACCATTTTTTGTTGTGTTATATTTTGTTCGAAAACAATTCTGTTGTTTTCTGTTAAATAAATGGCATTGGTTCTGTGGTTTTATCTGTGGTTGTTTTTATGTATGATATTATAGTAATACCTAGTGTTTGATCCCTATTTGTTTCTTCACGTAGAGATATTTTGAACTGTGCAATGAATTTTACGTTTATTTGGTGGTTTTAAATTTTGTTCATTTTGTTTTGCTTGTTCTTGAGGTTATTTTTTGACAATTTTCCCGACAGAATTATTTATATTGAATGGATATCAGCTACTGCTGATACTGTAAATGCAATAGTTGCCAGAGCTATTTTCACATAGAGTTAATTGTAGAGATTGGACCATCTTCATATGTTAAACTTATCACATTCTTCTTCACAAACCTTATACGTTGTACAGGATATTTCTTCACATATCACAAGGCAAGGGATTGGTGTGACACAAAATGACAATTTTTTTTATAAGTTTGTGTTGAATAAATGACAAACAGCTTGGTTTTCCAGATGGGTGCATCCTCTTACATGGTTGATTACTTGGTTAGGACTCAACGGTACAATTAGGTATCGATATGCATTTGATATTATTACATTCTTTTCTGAAGCCACATCTTTTTGTTACTTCAACAAGAACAGGGATGCTACATTTGAGAGATCATCTTCCCACAGATAAACAGAGCTAGCATCTATGCTTTTGCATCAATTTGGAATGATTTAACATCCTTTTAGAAGCAATTCTAGACATGATTGTGTCTGGTAGGTCTATCCTTAAAGTATCAGGTTTCTGTAATTGCAAAGAAGAATTCTCTCTCTGAAAGTTCGATTCAAGTCTTTTGTATGCAAGAAAATTGTACAATTTGGCACTTGTCTCTTTAATCATCTAGATTTCTTCTCCTAGTGTTGTTTTCCATTGCAAGACACACAAATAGTCTCCTATAATCTTCTTTTTATGCACCCCTAAAAGGTTTTAGCTGCTTTTCACTATAGAAAGGTGCATAACATTGTTTCTCTTTGATGTCATTTAACACGGGTAATGTCTATGAGCCTTAGCTTCTTCAGTCTTATCTTGACTAATGAGCTCTAGTGGAGAAATAATCAACTCAATACTTTCTGCTTAAAGCTTTTTTACTTTCTGTTTAAATCATTTTTACTTTCTAGTCTTCTATACTTTGACACCTATGCAACCATTAATCATTAAGTCTTGGGTCCCTACTCATTAGTCAATCGATATAAAATATGAAACTTGTGTTCATGTCTTACATAAAATTAGTTGCATTAAAGAAAAAACATTCCTATTAATCCATCTTCAATCTGCCCAAATAGGCCCCAAAAACTATTTGAGTTTTAGAAAAACCACTTTGGAGGACTAACCCTACAAGCACTAGGTAAATTAGCATATCCATTCCTATATATCTTTGGACTTGATGGGCTGTCCTCAAATTTAAAAGCATTTTTCTTTTTATCTTATAAACTTGAGAAAGAACCATACTTTTAACAAGCTCTTCCATTTTAGTTTGGTGTGCTTGCCCAGTTGTCCTCTAGGTGTGCAAATTTTCCAAGTCTAATGAGAGCCATTAAATCATTGCTCTTGAAGAACTCAAGAAGGCAATATAATACCTTCAACAGAATTTTTGTTTTCAATGGCTGCAAAATAACATTTGTAGCTATCATAGCTTGCAAACCATAGGGCCTCGGTGGTGGGCAAGATGTTGTTCTATTGGTCAACCTTTGGTAGCCATCACAGAGTGTAAGCTAGAAGGTGTTGAGAGATGGCTCCTAGATTTACATTTAAAAAATTACGAGAAGCCACAATACAATGATCAAGTAGGTGATATTTTTACAATACAAGTTTACCAATTTTGCTTCTATATATAACAGAATCACGTAGCCCTCCAGTCCAAACTATGTAAAACTTTATAGCTCCTACCATATCTTGTCTCTCTCTTAATGAATCTTAGTTTACTCCGCAAAGTCCATGGTCATCAATCATATAGCAATAGTAGCTGCCTCAATGGAAGGCTCAAAACCTACTGTGATTACTCTGTAGAAAACCCTTTTGTGATCTTACTTTATTCTAGACAATGCATGATTTAAGATTAAGATTACACGTAAAAACTCTCAAAGACCTAGTCTTGCACCCCATTACTGCCATGATAATATTGAATATTCAAAACGTTTTTTTTTAATTGTGTTGGGGGTTACAAACTACCTGAAAATGACATGAATACTTGAATTTAGTACGATGCCTTCCTAGTCGCAAATCTAGATTTATGCTCTATATGATAGACTGTCCACTTAATAAGAGTGGAAAATAAAGCTGTCTTATTTACATCAATAAATATTTACTACATAATAAAATTAATATAAAATAATGTGTATAATTTAGTAAAGGAGGTCCCATAGTTGCTCCTTACTAGTCTTTGCATTCTCCTTACTTTGCACAAACAAATTATTTGCATAAAAAAGTTTTGGTACAAACCACTCATAATGTTATGAGCTTACTTTCCAATTGCTTTTTTTTCAAACACAAAAATAAAAAAAAGTAAAGGGGTGTGGGGCTACAGATTAGGGACAGCTGCATATTTCTATATTTTTCATTTTTGTCATTTTGTGGCTGGAACTTGCAGCCTTTGGGCAATTTGATGTAATTTTTACATAATATATATGCACTTTGTCAATGAATGCAATTAAATTTTGTTAAAAATTCATTTGTTTGTTGCTCTCTATGAAATTAAAATATCAATTGAACTCTAATATTATGTGTTAAGGTCCTATGACATATATGATGATTGCCTTATCAATGCTATCATATGAATATATATATATATATATTTTAATTTTTAAAATTTTCCCTATTTTCTTAATAGCTGTCCCCTGCTGTCCCCTAAAAATGGCCTCCCTTCTGTCCCCGTCCCCGAAATGTGTCCCCCCGTTCCCTGCTGTCCTCGTCCTGGAAACATGGGGTAACATAGAATATTTTCCTAGAATTTAATTACTTTATTCTATATTTTTTGATGTTTCGTGCTTGATACATTTGTAACTTAATTCAGAGGTTCATCTTGTCCTTGAAAGTCATTAACTGTGGGCATGCATAAGAACAATAATGTGTTCTTGTATAAGGTTTATTTTTGAGAAGGAAAAAAGAGGAAACATAATAGATTATTTTTGAAATTAAGAAAATGATTTAAGTTGTTAATCTTGATTTGAAGTGGCTGTAAGTGTTATTGATTATTTTAAAGCTCTTATTGCTTCCCCCGCTTATCCAAATTAAGATAATTCCAATGGCATGTTTGAAGGAGATTTAGTTATGGTACATGACAGAGCTCTAAATTGTTGAGATGGTTATGTTTCTTCTTGTGACATTTAGGAAATTTTAGTATGGATTTTACCTCAACAAAGATTCAAGATGTATATGCAACTTTCCAATAGTGTACTCATATCTAAAGTAGAGGAACTTCCTAAAAATCAAGTGGGAGGATTCAGTTTTGAGGGAATTTTTTGAATTGAAAACTGTGGTTGCCCAAGTGCGAATTGGGTTGGGTCATAGGTTTCTCAAATGGAAAAGGAAGATGAGATGAAGCATATTGAATCATTGATAGAGGTATTAATTACATTTTATCTTGTAAAATGATATTAGCTTTGAAATAGTCATGAATTATCTACACTTTTGAACCAAATTTCTTCTCTTTCTATAGCAACATCTCTAACCATAGGAAGTTTCACTATTTGTTATAATTTGGGGCATTCACTTCAATTTCTTTAGCTTTCCTAGCTTTTTGCGGCAACATCTCCTACCACAAAAAGTTTCAGTATTCTTAAAAATATGAGGCATTTGCTTCAGTTTCTTAGGCTTAGGCCCAATTAGTTCACCTTTTGTCATTTAAAGATTTTTTGTTAAGGACAAATAAATTATATATCTCACTTTGCTATATGCTCTTTTGAATTTCTTTTGATCTGTCAATTGACAATAGAAACGTATAGGCCAATTAGTTGGGACCCTATCCAGCTATTGAAACCTCTAATTTCTTTTGAAAGATAGTCTATCGACTTTTAAGGATGCATTCAATTTTGAAGTATAAATAGTTAAATACTATATAGTTTCTACTGGTTAATTCATCTAAATACACCATTAAATTGGGATTTTCATATTTTTAAAATTAAAATTTATTTGCAATTATAATTATTCAAGGAGAACAATCAATATACATTTAGTGTTTGTCAAATTTTTAATTGGTGATTGAAGAGTTAGGGGTACTGAATTGGTGTAGGTCAAGGAAGATTCAAAAAGTAACAATTTTTAATAATATATGAATATTAGTATATTTGTAATGGTGAAATTTGTATATTTATGCTATTTTTATTTAGTTTTGTGTTTGTTTTAAGGAAATGTTTTGATACATGTATATTTTGATAAGTGACCTGATTTTGTGTAAATTTGACCTTAATTTTTTGCCCTCTTGCCCTCTTGCCCTCTTGCCCTCTTGTCCACTCTTTTCTTCTATGCACAAATCGAACTGTACTCTCTAGCATATTAGCTTACATATAGTTTTCTATCAGTGTAACCATTGCACCTCCTTTGGGTGCAAGTGCTAGTTGTTACCTACCCTAAGTATCTCCTTTACAATTTTGACAAACACCTTGTCAAAAATAGTTTTTTGTGGTCTTCAAATATGGAGTGTCCAACCAAACATTGCTCACAAATGTCTATTTGAAAGGAGGAATTGAGGCTATAGCGCCCTACAAAGTGAGAAAGTTGGTGGCAAATCATGTCACTCTTGATCATGTTAAATTGGGTGATCAGATTAAATGCACAGAAAATTAATTCAAAATCAGACACAAATAACACAGCAGATACCCTGGGAAAACCCTCCTCTTGAGGGAGAAAAACCCAGCAACAATATATCACTTATATATTGAACAATAATGAAGTCACTTTTACAATAGAGGCCGAAATGAAGGCCTAACACATGCACTACAATCTGATGCAGTGGAATATCAGATTGAAGATAATCTCAGCCAACTATATAAATCGATCTCCTCTGAATGATAAACTCGAACTGCCTTAGCAGGAATTCACACTTCAAAGAATAATATCGAACTTCTCCAATTGATGATGAACAATGTAAATGCCAATGAATATATATACAAATCAGAGATGAAGAGTCGTGTCTCTCCAAGACAAGTCGGCCTGAATAGAAGGATGAGACTTATCAATAAAGCATAACCAATCGCAACTCTTCAAGAGGTCGGCCTCATAGCAAATTGTGCCTCCTCAATGAATGACGTGCCTCCTTAATTCGCACCTCCAAGTGAAGAGATGTCGGCCTTGATAAATAGACGACTTTCAATAACAAATATTAAATCTTGATTAGTGAAAGACGTATCTCTTCATGCGTCTTGAGTTGGCCTAGATTGATCATTATAAATATAATTCAAATAGCCGTTTAGGCTATATTTGAATTACCTTCAAGTGCGGATTTGGAAGATGCAGCCCAACGCTGCTAAAACATCAACACTCCCTCTCAGCTAGGGATGATACTTCCAGCTGCGCAAGACATATCACCTCATCGTGATATCTTATATCACCTCAACATGATATCAACCATAATGGCTACAACCATGTATGGTATGTACAAGTGTTCATCACTTGTGTGATGTTGTCACCTCAACATGACTTTCACCTTGGCTCTCCAAGAGGGTGAAAACACAAGTACAAGAAAATGATCACAGACTCTCTCACATGATGCTGTCATGGAGTCACACACATGACATCCACCCATGACTTCTGCAGGGTGGAATCAAGGGATTACACCTCGAACTTTCTCACAGAGAAGAACTCATAGTCAAGGGATTTCACCTCGGCCCTCTCACGCAGAAGAACCCATTACCAAGGGATTTCACCTCGAACTTTCACGAGAAGAACTCATTGCTGTGGTATCACCGATACCAGACTCTTTCCCGCCATATCGGATTTCTCCACCATACCAAGCTTATCTCGAAAAGTACACAAACTTTATTCGAGAGAGGTTTCAGGAGAATGTTCACCGGCTCACTCATTAGTGTCGAGCATACCTCAAGAGTATAGCCTTCCCTCAATACCATATCTCTAATATAGTGGTATTTATTTCAACATGTCATTCTATCATGAAACACGTGATTGACGAAGCTTCACACAAATTTCCGTTATCACAATGGATGATAGTAGGCTCCATTGATTGTCCAAACAATCCTGCAAGGAACTTAAGAAGCCACACTACTTCCCGAGTTGCCATACAAGCTGCAATATACTCTACCTTTGTCAGACTAATGTTATTGTATGATCGCTTCTTTGCCGCATCATTGTGATATCATGGTGCACTTCAAACCAAGCAACATCCAGAGGTTCGGGACTGTGGACACATCCCGCCTAATCAAAATCGCGATAACCATGCAATCCCAAGTCGCTGATTCAAGAATATTCAACCTATATCCAATCAGCCTCGCAGTATCCAGGATGTGTTTAGCTTTTACAAGATGTATCCGGGTTTCTGCTCACACATGAACTCCATCTAAGTGCACTCACAACATAACAAATATCTAGTCTAGTGTTAACTAGATACATCAAGGACCCAATCAATTGTCTGTACATAGTAGGATCCACCAAGTCTAAACTAGCTGCAACCTCCTTCAATTTATGTAGGTTTGTCTCCATGGGTGTAGACATGGATTTACAATCCATCATACCAAACCTCTTAAGTATATCAATGACTCAATTAGAATTTCCCTTGACTTAGAATCATCTCATCCTGCTTCTACGCACTTCTGGCCAAGGAAGTAATGCATAAGCCCAAGGTCTTTCATCTCAAACTCAGAGGCCAACTCTTTCTTACATTTGATGATTAAGTTCTCTTCTCTAGTAAGAATTAAATCATCAACATATAAGACCAAAATCAAAGCTTCACCATCAATTACCTTAAAGTACAGGTTAGAGTCGGCATCATTCTTCAAGAAGCCCAAACTTGACAAAATTCATCAATTCTTCACATCATGCATCGAGGAGCCTGCTTAAGACCATACGAGGCCTTCTTCAGTTTGCAAACATGAGACTCCTTCCCATGTACCTTGAACCCATCAAGTTGCTCGATATAGACTTCTTCCTTGATCACACCATTTAGAAAGGCTATCTTTACATCCATTTGATGAATCTTCCATCCTCTAGATGCAGCAATGGCAATGATGGTCCTAACAGAAGTATAGCGAGCAACAAGACCAAATTTTCTTCATAATCAACTCCCTTTCAGAGAAACTCTGAGCTACCTAATCTTGCCTTGTACCCTCAATGCTCATTAGTCGTGATGCTTGATCTTGAAGAGCCACTGCTATACCACAAATTTGCTTTCGGGTCTAGGAACAATGTCCCAAACATCATTCTTGAGAATTGATTGGTACTCCTCTGACATAGCATCTCTCCAAACTTGTTGATTGGAAGCTTCCTCCACACTAGAAGGCTCAGACTCAATAATCTGACTTCATCAAGGAAACATAACTAGAGAACTTATGTGTCCTTTTACTTTCTTTGAACTTTTTAGCCTCTTGCATAGTTTTCCTAACCCAAAGAGGTCTCTTTCTTCTAATCACTATATTGGTAGGCCCATTAATAGGTTCCAAGGGCTCAACTAGATCAACATCTTCCTTTGGTTTTGAAGTCTCCCTCTAAATCTCAGGAGTATGGTCAACTTCCATATCTTGAGGAGACTCATCATAGTCAATCTCCACATGAATTCCCTTAGATCTTCTAAATGCAACATCTTCCTTGAATGTGACATCTCTACTAATTTCAATAAATTTCTGACTTGGAACATATATCCCAGGAGGGCTTTGATGTCTCACTGTAGCTCCACAAATATTCTCTTTGCTAGAAGGCTCCAACTTAGTTTCCTTTTTCTTTGGAACATGAACATAGACGTGACATCCAAAAGATCCTCAAATGACCAACCAGCTTCCCGTGAAAGGCTTTCCAGTAGTCATATTCTCTCAAGACCTTTATGAGGGACTCTATTCTCAACATATAATGCGTAGCCCTAGAAGCTTCGCTTCATAAGAAGGTTTGCAGATCCTAGTCATGAATCATGGCTTTTGCTGCTTCCATGATCGTCCTGTTCTTTCTGTCTGCAACACCATTCTGTTGAGGATTATAGGGGACACATAACTCCCTCTTAATCCGAGCATCAACACATAAATTCTGAAAGCTGCCAGAGGTGTATTCTCCTCCATTATCATATTTGAGGACCTTGACTCTTTTACCGAAAAGATTCTCTACTAGAGCTTTGAACTCCTTGAACCTTTCTAACACTTCCTCAAACTCTTTAGTTTTCAAAAAATAAATCCAAGTCTTTCTAGAGTGATCATCAATGAAAAGAACATAATACAAGAAACCACTCGAAGAAGGAATAGACATAGGTCCACATAAATCAGAATGAATAAGGTCTAAAATACACTTAGATCTACTTTCTCTACTGTGGAAAGGAGCTTTTGAATTCTTACCCATAGCACATCCTTTGCAAGTTCCTTCATGCTCCTGATTGAACTTAGGAAGTCCGTGACCATCTTCTCCATGATAGGTAAGGCTCGGAAGTGAGGTGAGCCAATCTTCGATGCCACAAATCACATAGGCTTGAAGAATCATGAACTAATGCCTGTAGAGGACGCGTGCATAGCCTATAGAGGCTTTCATGTCTAACACCAATTACTTGAGCATCCTTGAAACTGGAATTCTCCATCCACACAAGAACTTTTCCTTTGGAGAAGGCAACTTGATATCCTTTATCTTCTAGAGCTGAAATAGATGAGATGCGCTTGATTCCTAGAACATAAAGAACATCTCAATTGAAAATGCCGGAATCCAAAGAAGAGTAGAGGTCCCAATCCTTTCACGGAGTAGCCAACATCATCTCCGATAATAACTTGTTCGGAAGAATCTTTCTCCACCAAACTTGATAAGTGCTCCTTAAATCCAGTGATGTGTCGAGAAGCACCACTGTCGATCAGCCAAGTGTTGGTATCTGTAGGTACATTGCTTGACAATGCTGAATAGAACAAGTATTCACATGAATCCTTCTGCGGAGAAGCATCATCAACATCTACAATGGTGGCTTGTTGCTTAGGTCTAGATGGACAATGCTTAGCAAAGTGGCCAAACTTATCACACCTAAAGCATTGAATCTTGGACATGTCTCTCTTCTTCTTGAAGGCAGGGGCATCATCATTTCCCTTATCTCGATTCCTCTTGAAGAAACCTTTCTTTCCATCTTTTCCTTTCTTCTTCAAAGCATGGGAGGCGAGAACATGAATATCTTCATTCTTTGAACTTTGACCAACGCCTCTAGCCACCAACCTTGATTCTTCTTGAATGCAGTCTACTCTTAGATGATCAAACTTAGGCAATTTTGATCTTGCACTGATTCCTTGAATATAGGATTCCCAAGACAAAGGAAGATCATTGAGAGCAAGCATGGTCAAGTCTTTGTCGTCAACCATATGGCCAATTGTCGAGAGCTGATCTCTCAAATCTGAAATCCTCATGAAGTATGCAATCACTGATTCTCCTTTCGCCATCTTCACATGGTGTAATTGTTGCTTTAGTGCAAGTGCCCGGCTGGTATTGTTGATTTCGTACATTTCTTCCAATGTTTTAAACATGTCTCTTGCCGTCTTCAATTAGAGACAATAGGAACGATATGGTCCTTAACGGAATCAACCAACATTTTCATTGCCTTGATATCTTTCTTCTTCCACTGCAACTTCTTCTTCCTCCTCAGGTTCAGGAACATTTGACTCTACAAACTCACCCAAGTCATTCTCATTCTCAAGGTAAGCATGATCCTGAATCTCCATGATGTGAAAGTTGGATGCTCCTTCGAGTCTATCCTCAATCTTCAGCCCATTCACCATCTTGACTAAATTAGAGATAGACAAAGAAATATAAATAAGAGAATAGAGTATCGCTATAAGGACAAATCTGATCACGATCTCCTCAAACCCTCGCCTGACACCATGTTAAATTTAGTGATAGATTAAATGCACAAAAATTAATTCAAAAATTAATAAATAACACAAGAGATACCCTGGGAAAACCCTCCTTCGAATAATGACGTGCCTCCTTAATGAAGAGACGCTAGCCTTGATAAATAGCGACTTTCAATAACAAATATTAAATCTTGATTAGTGAAAGACGTATCTCTTCATGCGTCTTGAGTCGGCCCAAATTGATCATTATAAATATAATTCAAATAGCCGTTTAGGCTATATTTGAATTACCCTCCAAATGCGGATCTGTAAGATGCAGCCCGACGCTGCTAAAACATCAATAGATCACACCAATTCTTTGCCAATTAAGTGCTATTTCATCAAACCAAAGACCAAAGTATGGTTGTAGATAGATTTGGTAATTTGTCTTGTGTCCAAGCACAAATTTGGTAATTTGTCTCGTGTCCAAGCAATGTGCGACACAAGGACTCCAACAAATAGTGGAATGCCTTTCTTGATTAAGTCTCATTGTGGCTACATATGTTGCTATGTCATTCGTGACAAATTGGACAACATTCTTAGATCGCCTTCTCCAACACATTGCACAAAGTCAGAGCATTCTGAACTTTGTGTGAGGCATGTATGGACTTAAAGAACACCGATATGCCACTCAAAGTGTAATGTCCCTTGTCCCAATTTGCCCTAAAATTTGTCTATTGACCACAATTTCCACCCACCAGGGTTAGGGTTTTCACCTTATCAAACAAATAACTCTTTAATGATGGAATCCTTGAATCAAAACCTTATCAAACGAATAACTCTTTAATGATGGAATCCTTGAATCGAAACCTGCATTCACCACATGAACAACATTTCCCAACATGGCACATCTATTTTCAGCATTAGACAGTTAAAATACAGTAATACACATTCAAGAAGCAATAGACTATAAACTGGGGGGAAGGACATGGAGGGTCCGCCCAAAGTCACATGCCAAGCCTAAGAGGTTGTATACCACAACTCTCCCCCTTGGTGACTTGTACCTGCTTTCCCCTTCCATGTCACAACCCCGGAAGACACATGCCAACTTGAGGGAATGGGCGGTGCTTGTGAGCGGCTCTCGGCACTTACCACCCCTCCATGGCCCATCCTCTCCATGGGATTGGTCGGATATCTTGAGTGGGATCTAGGCTTTCCTGCTTCCTCAAGCCCATCCCAAAAGGTGGGTTTTCAGACAGATTAATATACTTGGATTTATTCTTATTCATTGACATTGGTATGCAATATCAAGTATGCATTTAAGGTTTCCTAATCATGCATAAAGTAATAGTGTATAGATGGATACATGAAGTGACAAATAACAATGCCTATGGGATCCTATCAATGCATGAAGTAACAATTGCAAATGCACAACAGAACGATGCTTATGAAGTACAGCCAATCAATGCACTTAAGTCCTGATCGATGCTAGGAATAAGTAATCAATGCATATGTAATTAGATCGGTGTTGTGTCAAATGTTTAATGAATGCACATATATATATGTAATCAGATTCGCTACCATGAAGACAATCAATCAATATATATAATCAGATTGCTGCTATAAAGATAATCAAGCAATACATATACATATAATCAGATCGCTATTATAAGACAATCAATCAATATATATATTGATAATCAGATCGTCCTATGTGATAAAGGCAGAGATACACCTGTTTTGGAGTAATGAATGGTGTGACTTATTCCAGCGTTGCCTCTTGCTGATATCTATCTCCTTGTGTTCCTTATCGATTCCCCTTGCCATGAATTGGTTCGTCCTCTATATCTACAGGTGCGGATGGTTATGTCCTTTTATTCAGATGTGTCTCTTGACTATGTCCCTTCGATTGAGGCATCTCATTGCCCTTCCTCTAATTATTCACGATTATCTCTTAAAAGACAATTAATATATATTAATATTGTCTTTTATACTTTTGATTCCTTTATCTATCCTTAATGCGTTCCATATTAATCTTTAATGAATGCGATTTCTCTAATGTCCTCTGACTTCCATGGGATGCGGATCGGTATAATCATGGGTTTAGTTTGTTGGTGTGAGGGGACATGACACAAAGCCACAAAAAGTTAATGTGAGACTTGTTCTTGTCATCTATCCATCCATTTGAAAAAACATTGCAACCCTTTCTTAGCCAGACTTTTCTTTGATCATCAGCTAGAAGTTGTGTATTTTTGATGTCTTCCTCTAGCAATGGGCCTCTAAAATCCTTAGATATTGGGGATTTAATCCCTTCATTGTTAATTGCTAATGCATTTACCAATCCTTCCCAATATGGGTTGTTTGCCACATAGAAGGGTATATTATTGTAGTGCATAAAGTTTGTTGCTGCCATCCTAGCGTTATGGTATTTCTCTTTATTCCAAGTGGTACCTTCAAGTGAAGGTTGTGCCCCTAGAACATTGCGAGGAACAAAGAAATTTGGTAAAGAATGAAGATGGCCATAACTCTCCTTGGCAGAGGAATGTAGATGCTAAATGTGTTGGCCAATAAAAGAAGCTATATATGCTTTGGGGTTGGAACTCATCACCATTGCCATTGCTTCCCTCATCTCTTTCATTTTTGTTTTCTTCATATTGTAACTAGTAAGTAGGGCATCATTTTTTCTCCTCACTTCTTTGGGCACTTGAGGACATGCCTTCACATCATGTCCAAAAATCTGAGCAAGGTGGAATTTTAAACCATTTATTCCTCTTCTCATAGTCAATCTACAAAAAATGTAGGTCACCATGCCCTTGGTCTCACCCGACCTGCTATGCTTCCATGTAGGGTGTTTCACATTGTTGTGCCTTTCGTGGAATAGTCTTAAACTTGCCATCAATAGAGTTTTGAGTTTTGATAGAAAAAAAAGGAAGGGAATAAAATTTAAAAGATAGCACTAGTAGGGAGGGGTGGGAAATGTGAATAAAATGAATTTGGACGGCGTAATAGCTGGGTTTTCAGCATTTGGCATTTGAAATTCCCAAAAAGAAAAAGAAAAAATAGAACACATACCTTTGTCATATGTACTCCAAAGTCGATTCAATCTTCAATTTTGACCTTAAAATGCTTTCCAGTCACTCCTCTTAAGCTTGATTTGCACTTGTGGAAGATTAAATAAACAAAAAATGAAACGAATTCATGTTTTAAAATCTAGGATTTTTTTTTTTTTTTTTTGGCACAGATGAGTAATGGCATAGCTTGTGATCTTTTGTTTGAAACTCTTCGGTTTTTGGTTGGAAATTTGACCATGACTTGATGTGCAAGTCTTGCGTAAGTTGTGTGATTCCTTGCTCAACTCGTTGTGTGAGTTTTCTTCTATGGTTGGAAGGCAAAGGAGCATCTAGGGGTCAAGCAACCTTGCATAGTTAAAAAGAGTTTCCTTTAATTTTGCTCAAATTTTGTTGTCCACACAGTGGACTGGCTATTGTGTTTTGGTTTGAAGTGTGTGTCATGACTTTTAGCGGTTAGTTTGATTGTGTTTGGGAGGCTAAGTAATCTACAATGTTATTGTGGAAGCCATTGGTTGTGACATTGGTGCTGTATTGGGTACACAAACTGAAGTAGACTCCTGCTTTTGTAAAATAGAGTGAACCCTTGTGGAAATACTTTGAGCAAAGCATATCACCAAGGTGTTGCATGTTATTGCACAAGCTTAGAGAAGCCATATAGGATCCAATCCTTGCATTAGAGGAGGGATATGTTAAGGAGCTATTCTTTGGCCAACAGGTGGAAGACAACAAATGCTCTCTTTTTGGTTATGTTAGACTTTCTAGAATGGTTAGAAGTGTTCAAATGGCATTTGGAGGCATACAAAAATGATAGGGAATCTGCAAAATCAATGGATGGAAGTTAATATGTTAAATTCTTGAAGCTTTAGTTACAGACAAGTAACGTAGAAGGACCTTTCAATTCTTGCATTTGTGAGGAAGATCAATTGTCATTGCATCAACATAAAGGTGGAAAATGCCTTTTGTAGAGGCTACTGAAGTTGGGGATGAAGTTGAGTGCAAGAAGTTGAAGTGTTGTAGACATATTGTTGGAATTGGAGTCGAGAGTGAGAACAAACTAGTTCATAGGCATAACCAGGCTTGAAAAAGGGGTTAGATAGCATACATATAGTAGAGAGCCTCTACAAGTAGGCTCAATAGTCATTTGGCTAGGTAGCATAGGCTGGTTGGGTTCCATACAGTTTTGGAGTTGTACATAGGATGTACAAATCTTTTGCAAATAATATAGGTTTTGTGTTTTCCTTATTCTTCATTGTTCTTCCTTCTTGTGCTTTCATTGTATAACTTTGGGTAATTGTTAGATGGTTTGTCTCAAAAGGGGAAGCTTTCTCCAACCATTATCGATTGCAAAAGTCTTGGGAATGGGTGTCCATAGACTTCTACACAAGGTTACCCAAGTCAAATGGGAAGAATGCCATTGTGGTTGTAGTGGCTAGGCTCATCAAATAAGATCATCCATAAGGCTTGTCTTGTCCTTTCATGGATAGCCTAGTGTTGGAGGTGTTTATAGACATTGTTTACAAGGTGCATGGCATTCCAAAAGTCATATTGATTGTGACCCTAGATTGACTCATAAATTTTGGACTAAATTGTTCCCTTGTGTTGGTGCTTAGCTTACTCACAACTCTTCCTACCACCCTTTATTAGATGGCCAAACAAATGTAGTCAATAAGTAATTGGAGGGTTAACTTTGTTGCTTTGCATCAAATAAATAGTTGCAATGGACTTGATGGCTACCACTAGCAGAATGTTGGTATAATGCTTATTTTCATGCTAAGAGAAAGATGTTACTTTTCTTGGCACTCTATGGTTAGGAAACCTTTTTTCTCATGTCCTTAGTACAAGTCTAATCCTAAGTTTGTGCAATAGAGGAACATATTCAAGACTAATCATGGTTTTGTTGTTTCTCATCAAAAATTAGCCATGGCACAAAATGAAGTGTTGTAGCAAGCAGATCAACATAGGGGTGAAAGAACTTTTGAAATAGGAGATTGAGTCTACCTAAAGCTACAACCATAGAAGAAAATGTCTCTTATGCAACAAAAAGGACAAGAAGTTGGTGCCCATATGTTATGGTCCTTATAAGGTATCGTAGTGAATTGGAAGTGTAGTATATTATTTGAATTTGCCAACAATCTCACAAATACAACCAATTTTCCATGTGTTACCTTTGAAGATCATTGGAGACAAAATCCTAGTTCAAACAAAGTTACCAAAGTTGGAAGAAGAATGAAAAAATATTTTGGAACTAGAGGCTATCATTTAAACAAGGAGTAAATGGCTATGGAGTAAAATGATCACTGATAATCTTATCATTTGGGAGATTTTGTAGCATGAATAGTCTACCTCGAAAGATGAAGGATTTTACTTTTTTATAGAAGTACCCATGGTTAAGCTTTAAGTACAACACTTCATTGAAGAGGGGGGCATATTATACTCTTAACCCATCGGATGTTAGCCTTACAATAACATTCACATATGCACTAACATCCCAATCCCCTTAAAGGGCACGAAATAGAACCATGACACTAGTTGAGCATATGATATGTCATATTTGTGATGGGATTGGTTTTACAATATATCATGCTATCCTTGAAATAACATACACTGGTTGTTCATATCTTGATGTGGGAGTTTTGTGAAGGAAGTTTTTACATTGCTCTCTTGAAATTCTTAGGGTTGTTGGATATCCCTTGGTTTTTCTATAAAGATGCTGAGAGTGATTCCTTAATTTGGTTGTACTATCAGGATGGACAATGGATTGTTGAAGTAGCAAAGGATTGGATGTAAGACTTTGTGTTCTATTTGATTCTACATTGAAGGTGGATTTATTTTACTGGTTAACTACTGATCATGATGTCTATGGGTTGCATTCGATTTCAGGAGGGCACGGTTAATGAACTCTTGGAATAGTGAAGGTGGAGTTACAGGACCACAATAATTTCTGAATTATTTTTCAGGGATGAGGGTGAGTCTGACAATGCAGATATGAATAGCGCCAGTATTTTATCCTTTTTCCTTCCTAAGAATGTGAAACGTGTAGCTGATATGTAGAACATACAAATTGAGGGAAATATATTTACTACACAAAAGAATGCAACTGCTGTGTAGCTGTTGTTTGGTTGGATGCACGGCTGTATTTTTCAACATCCCTCACACTATCAAAGGATTTTATGATGCATGCATTTCAGTTCCATATAAGCACAACTATTTAGATGTAATGACCACCCTATATTTTTGTTTTAGTGTTTTGAATATTGAATTTGAGTTTTGATGGTAAAATGGTGAATGCAAATTAAACAGAAATATTTGCAATGATACTCATAAGGAATAAACACTAAATATATTTAATATTTGAAATACCCACTAGCTGGAAATAAATTTCAAAATATCATAGGGTTTTGGACAGCAATATAAAAATAGATTTAACAATACCTAGATGGCCAAATCATCTCAAAATGATATTACAAACATACCCATTAATTGACTGAAAACAACCTGTGACTCCAAAATGGCAACAAACTCTTTCAAACCTTAGCTGCTCCAACTCCAATTTCATTGCTGAGTGTAACTTACACCATGGCACCCCAAAACTGACCCAAATTCCTTCAAAACCTAGGTGCTTTGCCTTAAGAACCCCACGCTCTTCCTCCAAGCTATACAACCTGCACAAAGATGGTACAGCCAGCAAAAAGAGGGTTTCAAACTGAATATTTAGACACTCTAAATTGCTGTTTGGTCTTCCCAAAATCTGCCCAACAATGTCTGCTTTAATGCTTGACAAACAAACTGAAAATCTGTATCATTGAAGCTTCTGCGTGGTTCTTGAATGAAACCACCTGCAAACAGCCAGGAAAGATCTTTCACTTTTGCAACTAATGTTCTCTATGAGGGTTTTCATCCTCACAAAGCCCTTGGATGAATGAAGTTCAAACTAGCAACAACCTGTTATCAATTCTCAATCATCCCCCAAATGAGCTCCCAAAACTCCTTTTATATCATTTCTGAAAGATTTTCGGAAAATATACTATAAATTATAAAGTCACTTTATAAATTAAATAAGCCTTATCTCCAAAAAGTGATTTATTTTATTTTTTAAACATTCTCGGTGCATAAAGTCATTTTACCAGCATCCAACATTTAAAACTTTTCATCCTCTTTTTGATGAGCTATTATACTAAGGTGCCCATTAAATTATTTTAATTAAATTAGCAACCTTAGTAAAAATGATTAAATTATAGCTCATTAATACATCCGAGTTGCAGAGACCGTCGAAAAGCATCGGACTCGGAATTTGATTGCGTTGGAGTGATACTGATGATGAATACTGAGAATTGGACCCGATTGGGCGACTTACTATAAATAGGCACTCTCTCCAAGAATCTTGGAGAACACACTGGAAGCTGAAAATGATTTTGGAAAGTGACATTTGAGTTCATTGGTATCATCAAATAACCCCTTTGATAAGGCTGACACACATTGAGAAGGTGAGAAGGTCAGAGCCAATTGCAGTGCAAGAGAACCCAAAAATGGGGACATTACATTAGACATGCACAAAAAGTGAATGCATGATCAATGCTCATATGTTTGGACAAGAGGCAACATAGCAAACTAAAAAAATAATGATTGATAAAGGACACTTTGTTGACAGAGAAAACTCTTATATGTTTGAAACTGCGTTATCTCATCTGCCTTATTGTGGTATTTTCCTTATCACAGTGTTATCACGGAATCTAGCAGCGCACGTTCCATGGATAACCCCCCTACGAAACTTGTCCGTTTCCTAGGATTCGTGATGTTCAAGTACGCATAACGAAGTGATTTTCAAGCCACCTCGAAATGCATTCCAAAGCCTTGAATAGTCAATTCGAGCATTCCCCCATGTTCGCCTCGCGAAGACCTTCGAAATGAGCCCCTTCGCGAAGTCTCACTGTTCGTACTTAGCGAATTGCGAAAGATGCAGTTGCACTGAAAAAGTGCGCTCCTGCTCTCAAGCCAAAATTTGGCTAAGTATGAAAAGTGCAGGGGCGCTAATTTTTAGCGCCCCTGCATGAAAGTGAACTTTCTAAAAAATGTAATAGCGCTGAATTTTAGCGCTATTACACTTTTTCCTGACACTTAAACTTTTTCTGGCTCTGGCGCGTTTCTTCATGATTTTCGCATTTTTCGTCAATCGTGCCACTTTTCGTGCCTAAATTTATTGCTCGACTTGAGTTAGGTTTTCGATTTTCTCTTTCACTTAAAAGTGTTTTATTTTGCCATTTTCATTGTTTATGATCTTTGTTCTTCCTCTCCATGCTGGGCGAGTTCTCCTCAAACTGCAAACACGTTTTTGAGAATTTCGACATTCCTCTCCAGCAATCTTTGCGTTTCATCTTGGTAAGTCGATTACCCTTGCTTTCTCACCTTTTTCTTTCGTTCCTTTGTATATGTTTTAGGATTTACATATGCGTTTCTTTTTGTTTTCTTTCCACGCGTTTCGTTTTCTTCTCACACGTTCTCTCTTTCTCCCTTCGCGTTTTCTTTCTCTCCATTCGCACCTTTGTTTCGCATGCTCTCTCCATGTTTCTTCTTCATAACGTTTCAAATTGCAAGCTCTTCTTCCTCACGCGTCATTCTTTCTATGCACTTCACTCTAACGTTTTTGTGCTAACGCCTTTCCTTGTCGCCCTCTCTATAATGCTTTGGTGCGAACTTTGAGAAATCTCTTGTTTTGAAAAGAGGGTTTCTTTGGCTCTTATACACTTTTACAATGGTGATGAAACGAATTTCAATGGCAACTCCATGTAGACAAACAATTTGCAAACCCCGAGCGCTGTTTTCATGCACCGTTACATCTGTTTTACAAAATCATGTCTCAGATGTAGAAGCGCTAAAATTTAGCGCCCTGACATGTTGAACATGTTGAAATAGAACCTAACTTTGAGAAATGCAGGAGCACTATTTTTTAGCGCCCCTGCATCAAAGACTGAAATCTCCAAAAATGTAAGGGCGCTGAATTTTAGCGCCCTTACACTTTTTACAATCTTTTTCCAGATGAACTTCATTTCTATCTATTTCACTCCTGAACCTTGTTCCTTCCGTTTTGTATATCGTTTTGCGTGCCTTGTCATCCGCTCCACGCTTTCCCATCATCGTTGCTCGTTTCGCACATCCCCATGCTACCTAATGACTAATGTTTGTTCTGATTCAACACCTTGCAGTCTCTTTTCAAAGATCTTCAAAGTCTGAGTGATCAAAGTTCCAGTTGTTTCTGATGACTGCTAGTAAACCTCCGTCTTCTTCAAAAGCAAAAGGCAAAATGAAGTACAAATATCAAGGTGTCTATCCGCCGACCGTAGTGGTCTCCAAGGTGGAAGAGATAAAAGACACGGAGGTTGGTCATTAGGACTTGGTTGATTTTGCAAAGCAAACAGAGACGAAGCCTCTTCCTGATCCAATGAGAGCAATTGTACACAACAACCTTCATTTGGTAGCAATGTTCCCTACAGCTGCACATAATACAGAGTTTGTTCTTCAGGTGGCGTCTCACTACATCAGAGAAAGTAGAAGTGTGATCGGTTCTTCCGGGCACAAGATTCTGAGACTCGACCCTGATTTCTTTGACATTGTTTTTAAGGTTCCTCATATGGAGAAATGCATTGATATTTCTATATCAAAAGCACAAGAGGTCTTTGACGCTGATCCCAATAAGGCTAAAAACCTAATAAATACTCAATGGTTAAAGAAGCCTAGGCAATTTGTTTCTAGATGGCCAAAGGGACTCCTGCGAAGCAATTTCAAGGATGACGTCAAAGATATGATCACATTTTTAAGTAGAGTGAAAGGCTTGCCAGAATCGTCCACTTTTCACGATTGGATGTATGAATACATCAGGATTATAAGAAGACAAAAGGTACACATTGACTGGGGCAAACAGATCAGTGATGAAATACATGAGCAGTTGATCAATGCTCCTTCCACATTGAAATTCTATATGACTTCTTACCTGGTGTACGCGGCGGCTGTAATGAGACAATTCCTAGGTTTATCTACAAAAGGGAATCGGATGATGGTACCTGTGTACAAATTTTTCTATCAATTGGAACTGAAGGAAAGCTTTCATCACTTCAGGCGGGTCACAGATGCTTTCTTTGCGCCTTTGCTTTTCAATTTTGACCCAGCTCTTGAAAGAAGGAGAGTATCTGATGAGGCGTATAAGGTGGTAAGTAAAGTTGGATGCCTATTTCTTCAATTCCAACGCATTTCATTAAGAGTAGGGTGCTAAGAATCGCTGTCTCTGATGCCGCCACGCTATCCTTTCTGATAAGTGGGTTTCAAGGAAACATGCGACGCTGATGTCAGCGTAAAAGAACGGCTATCCACCACAAGCGTGGATTCAAGTTCCCACTGACCATTGGCCGATACACTATCCCAACTGCACAAAAGGCTAAGTCTGTTTATGCTGAAATGCAGATCATGACAATCAAGACCTACAGGTATAGGTTTGATTTTGATTACCGAGATGTCAGAAAAAGATTACAAAAGGGTCATCATCACAAGTACCGTTTTGAAGACATCTGGGCTGATTGTAGAGATGAAGAAGCCATTTGCAAAATGGACTATTGCAGGTTGACTGTTCAGTAGATCAGAGACCTTGATATCGCTGACCTACCAAAGGATTTTGCGGATCCTGGTGATAGCATGAATGCTGTCTATGATGAGCAAGGAATTGTTAAAAGGTCGTTGCCTGCAATTCAATGGTCTAGGAAAGAAATTACCAGCATAAGAGAGAGGTTGAGGCCAATCCTAGCCAACACTGCAGAATGGTTACATAAGCATGGTTATGAAATGAAAAGTTTCAGAACAGACTCGGAAGGAGAGGAATCCGAAGCAGAAGCTCGCCAACAGCAAGAACTCCGCAACAAAAATAAATCAGCGGCTGTCCCCACTTCTTCACGAAGAGGTCCCAGGATCAAGTTCACTGTTGGCAAGAAAGATACCTAGTCCGTCCCAGAGACAAAAACCACGGAATCCAATCCACCTCGCTCTAAAGGTAAAAAGTCTATCCCAGAGGAGGTAGATTCCGATGAAGAAGGAACTTCAAGTGATCAATCCGCTGAAGATGAAGACTCAGCAGAAGCAGACTCCGATGCAGAAGAGGTTTCTGAAAGCGGGCAAGAGTCTGAAGAAGATTCCAAAGAAGGATCTGAAGGTGAACCAGAATCAGAGAGACAAGAGGGTGATCAATAGGAACCCGGGCATGATCAGGAAATAACTACTTCTCCTCCTGAGAATGAAGTTGAGGAAATTCCTAGAACGTCATCGCCTGTGACTTCCAATGTTCCTCATACCCCTCCAAATTCAAGAACTCCTCCACCTCCTGTTCCCTCGTCACCTATTCCTACCACATGCATTCCTGCAGCTGAGATATCCACTATCCCTGCAGCATCAACCCCGCTTGATACTCCCTCAGTGACAAGCATCCATACGGTTGATATACTGTCAAGCCCTCCATCGTCCATTCCTAGCTTGTCTTCACCAACGTATGATATCACTTCTGAAAATGAATTCAATCGTTTCATGAATGAGTCAATGCGTGATCAGCTCAATGTGCAAACTTCAGGAGCAATGATGACAGACACTTCTCCTATTGTCACGATACCCATGGTAATTTCAGACGTGACAATAACTTCAGAAGTAATGATGATGGCTGAATTGACAGTAAATCCAGAAGTTCACACCTCCTTTCTTCCCCCTTGGCTAATATCTCAAGTGTCGAAGCGTAAAAAGCAAATGATTTCTCCGGAGGAGCTCGACCTCGAAGAGATAGTCCTTCCAAAGGCTAAAGGGAAGAAAAAGGCAAAGGTATACTCAAAGCTGAACGTTGATAAGTCTGGCCACAAGTATGCGGAAATTGGCATACCACCACATGAAGAAGGTGATGTCAATATGGAAGACTACACGGTGACAAAGGTCTAGCTTGGCAAGGTTACCAATGAAAGTGCAAAGGCCGATGCGCAAGTGACATTGGATATCTTGGTTGGAAGACTGGATTAAGTAGAGCAAGCTCGCAATATGTACAAACAGAGGGCAAAGCATTATGCCACTGTTGTAAAGAGACTTGTAGGTTCTCCAACTAATGCACAACCACTGACAGTGGTAAGTATTTAAGACCCAGTTGTCAAGAAAGCTGAGAAGTTCGCCTCCAAAGGCAGAGTGTTGTATGATTTTGTTGAGAAGATCATTGAACACGGATCTCAGATTATAATTGCTGCGGACGAGAAAACTACCTTGTTAGCCAAGCTCACCACAGAGCTTGATAAAGAGAAAAATGTACTTTCCCAGGAGCGCAGAGACATGGAGAAATGCCTGTTGTCATGGTCGGAGATGAAACAGGTAAAGCTCAGTAAATTGGTGGAGGTTGGGGTAATTCCTGACAAAGAAAAGTTCGTTGAGGTAAGAGAATCCTTAAAACACCGAATTCAAGTAATTCAATCTCTTACGGAAGATCTCCACCAAGTACAGGAAGATGTCGAAGGACATCGTGCTCTTCTTGAAAAAGGTATCAAAGAGTTGCCCGGTCAACTTCTTGAGGAGAATCGTATCTTCCTGCCGGCCACAGAAATATCTCAGATCTTCAAAGAAGCCATCATGAAATTGATTGACAATTCAGACTTTTCGTAAGCCTCATCAACGCCATTTGTGATACAAGGCTCACATTGGATAACCAAAACGCATCTTGACAGGTGCAAGAAGGTTCACTCATCTGCCATGAGATCGATCACGAGAATTCACACCATTGTGGATTACACCGTTGGTCCAGATGAGAAGTTTGTGCAAGAGACCAGGAGGAAATATGAAGACTTCCACGCCCAAGGCAAAGAAACATGAAGCAGCCTCCTATTCTCCAGTGTTAGACATTTCCGGTGCATCCCTTTATGCATCTTGTAAATATTTCCTGACATCTTATATGTCTTTTTGTAAATTGTAATTACACCAAGCTCGAAGATGTAATCTTTTGAAAACAAATTACACTTTGACTTTGGTCAAAGTTAGGTGAGATCTCCTAAAATCGCTCACCTAACTTTCCTTAATTTCCTCAATTAGTTTCCTAATTTTGCTCATCCCTCTTTCTATATAATGTGAGGGATTTCCATTGTAAAGTTTATCCTTTAGTATTTTGCAACGAAGTGCTGCCCTTTTTGAAGCAAAATTGTGAAACTTTGTGTTCATGCTTTGTGAATGGAATTCGATCAATAAAGAAGAAGATTGCAAGCCAAACTTTGCGTTGGATTCGATACTTTCATGAATTGATCTTATTTGGTGGTAATTAGGTGATGAAATCTGAAGGACTCTAAGTGATTTATGTAAACTTTGTGTTGCATCTATTATTTAGATTTGTATTTGTGTTTTTGTTTATCTTTCGGTTGAATAATATACAAGACTTTGTGCTTGTAATTATTCACGCTCTTTGGATACTATTGTTGAACGATCTACAAGACTTTGTGCTTGTAATTGTTCATGCTTTGATAATTTGGTTGGATGATCTACAAGACTTTGTGCTTGTAATTGTTCATGCTGTTCGAGGAATTGCTGCGTCTAAGAAGACTTTGTGCTTCTAACGTGACAAACGATATACTCTTCACAGATCCATCATTGAAAAAACTACGAAACGACTTTGTGCCTTCGTGAGCTTTCCTTTTTACTTTATTTGTTTATTGTTGATTACTTCTGGTATCTCTACGCTTTGCTTTGACAAGATAGAGGTATTGGTATTACTGCTAGTTGCTCGTTTAAAGTTATTGAGAATTGTGAACTTCCAACAGTGAAGCATTGTAAACATCTTCTCTGAAAAAAGAGAGAAGGATGAATGTAACACACCCCCCCCACTTCGTAAGTTTTGTGTACATTTTGTAATTACTTGTTTGTTTTACTATCGCTTCTGTCAGCAGTAAGAAGGGCGCCTCCCCTTTCCGAGAGGAGAGATTCATATCTCACATAGATGTGGCTGAAGTCCAAGTTGTGTAATCTATCGAAAGCTGATTACATAATTTTCACCCAACACACAGCTGCCTTATCGAGGCACCTTTGGCCTCTAACAGTACATTCCTTAATATGACCTGATCATTGTGTGCCGCTTTAGCAAGGACTTGTATAGACAAACTTACATGAGTGATTATATGGTTGGTCAGCAATCATAATTGTCCTGACTCCTACCTAGTTATGGAGACTAGGAAAGGAACAGCTGAGAGATCGCATTGAAGAAGCAGATCACAATCCTTAGATGTGCCCTATTAGACAGAGAGGACATTCAAACTTGAAACCAATGAGACTCTGTTTGTGAAGTGTTCCATGAACAGATTTTCCATGATGGGGGATAACAGGGCATCCATTGCAATGCCTTAAGTCTGTTCAGATATCTTTTCTTGAAAGCTGAAGAAACTTGATTTTTGACAAATTTTACTGGACCTATGGTTCCCCAACCAGCTATCTTGAGTTATAAGTATAAGCTGAATGCCTTCATCAATAAGAATACTTATGTAAAACTATACTATATCAAAACTGACCAATAAGTCCCGGTTTCGTACTCTAGGGTCTTTGTTTACAAACACGAGGTGGAGAGTAAGTTTATCTGCCACAAAGGATGCAAGCTCATATGTGTGAAATAATTCTTCTGATAATTGGTCTGAACAAATCAACCTCTCTGTGAATTGATTTTAAACCACAATTTCTGAGAGTAGATAGCATTTTTGGAATGAGTTTGGTTTTAATGTCATCACTTAGGAGAAATCTATGATTCTCTTTATTACATCCTTCATCACCTTTGTTCATGGTGTTTTTATTCACTTTTTCTGACTAATGCTTGTCCTAATACATGAGTACTGTGGTGTTTCCCTCATCTGCTTCCACAATGATCTTTATAAGGGTAACATGGCAGCCTTTTGTGATTTTACCATTTGAAGGTTTTGTATGCCTAAGAGCCACAACTTATTCCTGCCAAGTTTCCCGAGTCATATAATTGCTAAGGTTCTTGATGACTTTCTCAATATTGACAATGATATCTTCATAAGGTATGTATTTGGGTGCAATGATGAAGCCTAGCCCTTTTTTGGAAAAGACTAAGGTAAGGGACATTAGTTTCATAGGGTGAAAGCATTATCCTACTTATTTATTATTATCATTTTTAATCTGTATTTGTTAAGTCTGAAGTTAAGGGGTATTAAGTACTTTTATGTTTCACAGGGATGTGACCCTTGGGAATTTTCTCCTGTACCCACATCGGGGAAGTTTTGGGGATGCAAGGATGGGCAGGAAATGTCTTTAGGGCCATCCCCTACAAAAGCAAAAGCGATTTTTTTTTTTGGTATTTGAAAAAAAAGAAGGGATGGCTAGGTTTCAATTAACAAGAAAAAAGAGAGAAGCCCCCCCACACCCCTTTACAACAACTCTATACCTAAATGAAGATACCAACACTTAAAGCCCAAGAACTTCCTTATTTTGCCATTTTGCATTTCTGAGAAGACAAAGAAAGAGAACAACAATGAGAAGAAAGAAGAAAAATAGTGAGAACAAGACAAGATAGCATCAAAACTACATCATTTGAGATAAGTTTGCTACTATTTTCATTTTCTGTATTAGCATTCACTTGATAAGTGTTACCCAACAATTGTAGACTTGTTGGGTAGTAATGAAAATTTGTTGTGCAAAAATAAACTTTTTTGGGTATTACACTTTGTCATTTGAGTCTTACTCTTTTTTGAGATTTTTGCTTATAGATACATTTGCTCCTTCATTTCATCTGTTGTGTGGGTCATTAGATATGTTGATATAGACTCTCCTAGTCTTGGAGAGATTTATGAGACATTTAACATCATGCTTGGGCTGATGAATCGTACAATTGATGGTAGGGATCATAATTTGGGATTTTATGAGATGCATATTAGATCCATTGTGATGTAGTGGTGGAACACCTCCTTGCTTTGCATGGCATCCTATTCTCTAAATCCCAAATGGTATGGACTAAGGCTTGGGAGAGTGCCTCCTCTTGATGATGAAATAGTGAAAGGAGGACTCACGAAGGCCCTTTGAAAAATGTATAGCAACAAGGTGACAAATTTTCTTCATACATAGTGGATAGTCTTTGTTTCAATCTTTGGGGTCCAACATTTAGCAAATTAGAGGTGAAGACAGTTAGGGCTACATTATCTCAAATCAACCCTATTGGATGGTGGACATGGCATGGCAAGAATGCAACAAAGTTGAGGATGCTTTGCTAGTTCCTTTGTTGTAGAGATGAATTGGTCCACATACAACTTCATTCAGTCAATAAAGAGGAATTGACTCACCTCTCAATGAGTGGAGTGTTGATGTAAGTAGCGGTGGGAGATTTCTTTCTCCTATATATATAAATTCAAAATTGACGAGGCCGACTAATAGATGTGACATCTCATTTCATAAATAATAATTTATTCATTATTTTATTAAAGCCGACTTAAATAAAAGTCGCCACCCCTTGTGTAAAGTCGTCTCACCTTGTATGAGGCCAACTCTTCATGAAAGGTCACTTCGATGTGTATAAATACAAGGCGTCTCACCTTCATTTGGCATCCAATTAATTTCAAGTCAAGTTCGCACAATTCAGGGAGGAGTTCGACTTCATACAGCAGATCGATTCTTGCATCAAGGAGATCGATATTCTTCATTGCTTGTGTATTTGCATCTAGAAAGGTGCTATAATCTTTGCATCAATTCGGCCTAGTGTGTGGCCTAGTTGTAAAGCAGATTTGCTGTTCTTTATTCAATATATAAGTGATATATTGTTGCTGGGTTTTTTCTCCCTCAAGAAGGAGGGTTTTCCTAGGGTATATGCTGTGTTTTATTGTTTAGATTTGTTTTATTTCTGCTTAATTCATTTTTGGTCCTAAATTTAACATGGTATCAGAGTGGGTTTAAGCAAGATTAAGATCAGATTTGTTTAAGCAGCAAAATCTTCTTCTCTTCTTCTCATCTAAGGGAGTCTATCTAACCTTCGAAGATGGTGACCGGTCTCAAGGTTGAAGATAGGCTTGATGGTGCATCTAACTTCACCTCTTGGAAATTTAGAGTTCTTATTGCATTGGAAGAGAATGATCTTCTCGATTTTGTGGAGAGTGATGTGCCCGAGCCATCCGATGAGGTTGAGAAAACTCAATGGAAGAAGAATGGCACTAAGGCTAGGAAGATCTTGATTGATTCTGTGAAGGATCATGTTGTGCCAATTATATCCAAGATGAAGACAGCCAAAGACATGTTTGAGACTCTTCAAGGCTTATATGAGATCAACAACACCAACAGAGCTCTTGCCTTGAGGCAACAACTTCATCATATAAAAATGGCTAAAGGAGATTCAGTCATCTCTTTCTTCATGAAGATCACTAAGTTGAAAGATCAGCTATATGCCATTGGAGATATAGTTGAAGATAGAGATCTCGTCATGTTGGCACTAAATGGTCTTCCTCAATCTTGGGAGCCCTTTATCCAAGGCATTAGTGGAAGATCTAAATTGCCCAAGTTTGATCGTCTTAGAGCTGATTGCATTCAAGAAGAATCCAGGTTAGCAGCAAGAGGGAATGGATGAAGCTCTCATATAATGAAGACAATCATGTTCTTGTTGCTCAAACTCCCAAAAGGAAAGGAAGAGAAGGGAGAAAAGGCAATTTCAAGAGGAATAGAGACAAAAAATCAGGTTCTGCTCCTGAACCAAGGAAGAAGAAGGATCTCTCTCATATTCAGTGCTTCAGATGTGACAAGTATTGTCACTATGCTCAAGATTGTATAACAAGACCAAAGCAACATGCTTCTACTGCGGATGTTGATGATGTGACACCTCAAAGAGAATCTAGAGACAACTCAGGAGGATTTCTATTCATCTTCGCTCTTTCAAGCAATGTTCCAACCGACAGTAGCACTTGGTTAATTGATAGTGGTGCTTCATGACACATTACAGGATATCGAGAGCATCTTTCAGACTTGGTAGAAAGAGAAACCAACTTACAAGTGATAATCGGAGATGATGCTTGCTATTCAGTGAAAGGTGTTGGAGCCACCTCTCTTCATCTAGATTCTGGCATCCCTCTTCATTTGAGTGATGTCTTGTTTGTACCAGGAATCAAGAGAAATCTTGTATCAATTTCAGCTTTGGAGGACAAAGGGTATCAAGTTGCATTTTCTGAGTGAAAAGTTCTTGCTTGGCCGAAGAACTCTAGCATCAAAACAACCCGTGTGATTGGTGTCTGACAAGAGAGTCTATATAGACTTTCTATTCGTCCAGTTCAAGCATTATTACATGATTCTACCAATTCAAGTGAGCTATGGCATAGGAGACTTGCTCACCTACATTTCAGAGCTCTTCCATCCATGGAGAAGATGGTTACGGGTCTACCGAAGCTCAGTCAGGAGCATGATGGAACTAGCAGAGGATGTGCACTAGGTAAGAATACTAAGGGTCCTTTTCATAGTAGTGAAAGTAGATCAAAAGGAATTCTAGATCTTGTTCATTCTGATTTATGTGGTCCAATGTCTGTGGCATCTTTGAGTAGTTTTTGATATTATGTGATTTTCATTGATGACTATTCTCGAAAGACTTGGATTTACTTTTTGAAGTCTAAGGAGTCTGAAGAAGTGCTTGATAGATTCAAAGAATTCAAGGCTCAAGTTGAAAATATGTCCGGAAAGAGGATCAAGGTTCTGAGATCTGATAATGGAGGAGAATACACTTCTGGAGGTTTTCGTAATTTCTGCATTGAGGTAGGGATCAAGAGGGAGTTCTGTGTTCCATACAATCCTCAGCAAAACAGAGTTGCAGAAAGAAAGAATAGATCCATAGTTGTGGCAGCCAAAGCTATGATTCATGATCAAGACTTACAAACCTTCCTTTGGGCTGAAGCTTCCAGAACTGCAGTGTATGTTCATAATCGAAGCCCTCATCGAATATTGGAAAATATGACTCTTGAAGAAGTCTTCTCAGGTGTGAAACCTGAGGTTAGTCATTTAAGAATCTTTGGTTGTCCTGTTTATATTCATGTGCCTAAAGATAAAAGATCTAAGTTAGAACCATCAAGCAAGAAAGGAATATTTGTGGGATACAATGAGACTTCCAAGGCCTACAGGATCTACATTCCAGGACAGAAATAGATTGAGATCAGCAGGGATGTCACTTTCGAAGAAGAAGTTGCATTCAAAAGATCTAAAGGGTCTTACATGGAGATAGACAGTGAAGAACAGGAGACACCTCAGGATATGGACATTTCTCCTGATCCTACTTTTGAGATTCAGAGGAAGTCTACTGAACCAAAAGAGGCTAGTGATCCAGTTGATCCCATAGAACCTATTGATGGTCTGAGAGACATTCCTATAGGATGAAAGAGACCTCTATGGGCTAGACAAATTATGCAAGAGGCAGAGAAGTATGCAGCTCCTCAAGGCACATTTAGAGAAAGCAAGAGACCACAGAAGTTTCCAGGCTATGTGGCGTTAATGAGTCACATCATTGAGTCTGAGCCTTCCAGTGTTGAGGAGGCATCAAATTAGCAAGAATGGAGAGATGCTATGACAAAAGAATATCAGTCTATTATCAAGAATGATGTTTGGGATGTTGTACCTAGACCTGAAAGGAAATCAGTTGTATCTTCCAAGTGGCTTTGCAAGATCAAGCATGTAGCTGATGGGAGCATTGAGAAGTACAAAGCAAGAATTGTGGCTAGAGGACTCTCTCAGAAAGAGGGAATAGATTATGAGGAGACATTTACTCCCGTTGCTCGATATACATCTATCAGGACTATCATTGCTATTGCATCAGCTAAAGGATGGAAGCTACATCAAATGGAGATAAAGACTGCATTCCTTAATGGTGTGATTGAAGAAGAAGTGTACATTGAGCAACCAGATGGCTTTGTGATTCATGGGAAGGAGTCTCATGTATGCAGATTGAAGAAAGCATTGTATGGCCTTAAGCAGACACCTTGTGCCTGGTATGAGAGGATTGATTGATACTTGATGAGCTTGGGATTCTCCAAGAATTATGTAGACTCAAATCTTTACTTCAAGGTAGTTGATGGTGAGGCTTTAATCTTGGTTCTTTATGTTGATGATTTATTTCTCACTGGAGCAGAATATCTCATTATCAATTGCAAGAAAGAGTTAGCCTTTGAGTTTGAGATGAAGGATTTAGGCCTTATGCATTACTTTCTAGGATTGGAAGTGTGGCAAAGACCCAATGAGATTATTCTAAGTCAAGGGAAATATACCATAGACATCTTGAAGAGATTTGGGATGATGGATTGCAAATCTATGTCTACACCAATGGAAACAAATTTGAAAAAGTTGAGTGATTCTGCAGCTAGTACAGATCCGGTAGATCCCACCATGTACAGGCAGTTGATTGGATCGTTGATATATCTAGCCAATACTAGACCAGACATTTGCTATGCGGTGAGTGCCCTCAGTTAGTTCATGTGTGAACCAAGGCAAATTCATCTAGTTGCAGCAAAGCATATCTTGAGATACTTGCGTGGCATAGTAGGATATGGCTTGAGATATACTTCCAGTGAAGATCTAAAGTTACAAGGCTATTCTGATTCTGATTGGGCTAGGAGTGTAGCTGACAAGAAGAGCCCCTCTGGATGTTGCTTTAGTTTGGGGTCTGCCATGATTTCTTGGTGTAGCAGGAAGCAGACTTCTGTAGCACTAAGCACTGCAGAGGCCGAATATATTGCAGCATGTGTAGTAGCTCGAGAAGTAGTGTGGCTTCAAAAGCTCCTTGCAGGTTTGTTTGGGTAAACATTGGGGCCAATTGTAATTCATTGTGACAATCAAAGCTGTGTGAAGATATCTGTCAATCCAGTGTTTCATGACCAAACAAAACATGTGGAGATCAAATATCATTATATCAGAGATATGGTGCTACGAAAAGCAATTCAACTCAAGTATATTTGCACTGATGATCAGACGACTGATATTCTCACCAAGCCTCTCTCCAGAGTGAAGTTTGTATATTTCCGAGACAAGCTTGGAGTTGTGGAGAATGAAGCTCTTGCTAAGAGGGAAACTCAACATCAGTGATCTTTGTTATTTGCTATAATGCATATTTCTCTGAGACGGAGAAATATAAGGTGAAAGCCCTTGCCCATCTTTGAGACGAAGATGTGGTTCTTTCCACTCAATGGGAGTAGCCATGGTGGATGTCATGTTGAGAGACTCCATGACAACATCACGTTGAGAGACTCCGTGATGAATCCTTTGTACTTGTGTTTTTCCACACATGGGAGTAGCCACGGTGGACGTCATGTTGAGAGACTCCATGATGACATCACGTTGAGTGACTCCGTGATGGGCACTTGTGCACATGTTTCTTTCCACACATGGGAGTAGCCATGGTGGACGTCATGTTAAGTGATTCCATGATGATATCACGTTGAGTGACTCTGTGATGAACTCTTTTCCACAAATGGGTGTAGCCATTGTGGGTGTCATGTTGAGAGACTCCATGACATGGATATCTGGAAAGATATCTCCCTAGCTAAGAGGGAGTGTTGATGTAAGTAGCGGCGGGAGATTTCTTTCTCCTATATATATAAATTCAAAATTGATGAGGCCGACTAATGAGATGTGACGTCTCATTTCATAAATAATAATTTATTCATTATTTTATTAAAGCCGACTTAAATAAAAGTCGCCACCCCTTGTGTAAAGTCGTCTCACCTTGTATGAGGCCGACTCTTCATGAAAGGTCACTTCGATGTGTATAAATACAAGGCATCTCACCTTCTTTTGGCATCCAATTAATTTCAAGTCAAGTTCGCACAATTCAGGGAGGAGTTCGACTTCATACAGCAGATTGATTCTTGCATCAAGGAGATCGATATTCTTCATTGCTTATGTATTTGCATCTAGAAAGGTGCTATAATCTTTGCATCAATTCGGCCTAGTGTGTGGCCTAGTTGTAAAACAGATTTGCTGTTCTTTATTCAATATATAAGTGATATATTGTTGCTGGGTTTTTTCTCCCTCAAGAAGGGGGGTTTTCCCAGGGTATATGCTGTGTTCTATTGTTTAGATTTGTTTTATTTCTGCTTAATTCATTTCTGGTCCTGAATTTAACATGGAGAAGTTGATGGCCGTGCATAGTGCCTTGTAACTTTAGAATTGATAGACTCCAGCTGCATGGTAGGGTGTTGATCTTGAAGATGCCATATAAATTGATGATGAGGCAACACATGAGGGATTTGTTGGGGTTCCTTTGGATGAGGCAGTCTCTCATAGTGGTAGTGACTGAGATTTAGACTCTAATTTTGATTTAGATGAAGATAAGGTGGAGGCATAGCCATAGCATATCTAGTTGTCTACAATTTGTCATTTTGTAGTTTTAGCTTTTCAGCCTTCCCATTTTGTTGTATGTACACATTGATAATGAAATTCAAATGATTATAGACATCGAAATGTTAATTTGCATGTCGATTCATGTAAATTCTAAATTCAGCTCTGATGTTTCATAATATGGTTACAAAAGGAAAATGGTGAATGCCTTATCATATGAATATTTGAAATTTTCTATATTTTTAAAACTTCCCCGATTTTTTTAATTGCTGCCCCCTAAAAAAAAGCCTTCTGTTGCAGCTGTCCTGAAACACGTCTCCCCATCCCCTGCCATCTCCATCCTGGAAACTTGGTGGAACATAGATTAAAATTGAATGTTACTCATGATTAATGGTCAAATGTGCTTGAGGAAGTTTTTTGTTGGATTATTACCTGGGCCGACAACTTGAATATTCATAGAAAGCATTGATGTTGTTAAGAAAAGTTTCAGCATGTGATCAGTCACACCATTATAGATGGGTAATCTCCATGAATGCTTAATTCTGAAAGCTCAATGTTATCAGGCATGTTTGTAACATTTATCCTGTTTTTGATAGCTGAAGGCTGAAGCTTTGGAAGTAATTCTGAACATGTATTTTCTCATCAGCTTGTGAACCATCAGAGACAGGTATTTGTTTGTCAGCAAGATGATAATTTCATTGTCAGGCCCTGTAGATATTTTTAATTTATTAAAGAATTATCATGTAAAAAACTGATCTGCTGGCTTCTAGACATGGAATATCATTCTCATTTGCCGTTGTTTTCATTTAATCACTTGTTATATTTTGAGACAATTGGGTGCTTATTCATAAGTAGCTAAAAAAGCATTAAGAAATATTGTTCAGACCTTTAAAGTTTCTTTCTATTGATGGAATTATCTTAGCAGCAAAGCCATAACATTTATAAGAACTAAGATGTTAATGTCTGCCTCTGGAATCATGTCATCTCTGTTAGCTGACCTGGATGTTTGATTCTGTAAAATATCATCAGAAACGCTTTCTCAAGTTTTTGCAAATGGTGTAGCAAGCTAAGTGGGCTTGACCTTGGGGGAAACTCCATGGTTAAGGATGCTTGAGTCGAAGTAGTACCGGGATGGGTGACTTCCCGAGAAGTCTTGATGCTTCACCCCTGTGAGCGTCACCTAGATGCAATAAGTGCTTAGTGGACCATTTATTCTCATGAGAGATGGGTTTGTGTGAACCACTAATGAAATTTAGATCAATGAATTTGACTCAAAAACTACGCAGTTGAATCCTGATATTAATATCATCAACTTATATAGTCGATAATATTGATTGGACAATATGTGAAAGGGTGTTTATATGGTGCCCATCATCATGGTTTCTCAAAAGATTGTCTCCTACGATAAGGAGTAGCTTCTTACAAGGCAACATTGGCCACCATGGTTGCTGCAATATTGGCTGTTTGTCTGACATCCTGAAAAGATGTTGATTGAAGGCATTAGGCTAGAGTGAGGATGTCCTTGATGGTGCTTCAAATAGTGTAACTCCTCCTGCACATCGGGTGTCTTGATTATGCATGTCTATCAGAAGTTTAGAGTTAGTATCAACTATAAGGTGGTTTCTTTGGGAAAGAGAGGGCAAACAATGAATCTTTTTTAATTGTTCGTGTCACTGGTACATTTTAATTTTTTCATGGCTCAGCCAATCCTCTTAAGACATTCCAGTTCCTGAACTTTCTTATTTCAAAATCTCTTGCTAGTGATCACTTGACATGGAGTCAGTTTTCAAAGGAAGGGGTCATTCAAGCGAATCTCTGCCAATCGTCCCTATGCCTATAATCCTGTTACTAGGGGAGAAAATTGTAATGTCCCCCTTTTTAACGTGATCTTGTTGATGATGGTTAGCTTATTATTTGGACTCTCGTAGGCTAACAGATTTGGATAGGGGGTCTCAGTGACAGATAATGGTGGATATTGGCATTTCCACCCCTTCAGTTCAGTGTTGGGCTCAGTGCAGGCCTTTGCAGTTCAGTGTTCGCCAGCTTCTGACGGCATGTCAAAACACTGATAATTGAAGGAGTTATGAATATTTTAGTGGTTAAGTCATTTAATATTATAAAGTTATAATTTGACTTTATAATAATTAAAAAGCCACTTAAAATATATTAAAGTGATGACTTAAGGTTATAAAGTGAAAATTAAAATCACTTAAGTCAATTAAAAGGTGCGCTCACTTGGTAAAGTGAAATTAAAACTATTGAAAAGAATTAAATACATTTAAATGTATTTAAAAGGCATTTTGGCATTACTTTTTGGAAATTGTGCCTTTTTAGGGATATAAGGCAAAAGGGGCAATTCAACTTCATTCATTCATGATCATTTGAAATTTGCTTCTTTTTGATTTCTCTGTGCATTTGTCTGAGACAAGGGTTACAGTGATTTACCACCATTGGAGAACAATAAATCTTTAGTGATTTGTAGACTTGAAGCTGTGAAAGACCAGCTGAATCTTTGCTACAGTGAGGGCTTCAATTCAGAAGTCTATTTGAGCTTCATCAGAGTTTTTCTATTCAATACTTTCTAGTTTTCAATTAGGAGGGGTTTACATTGACAGAGGCGCCTTCATTCAGCAGAGTTTGGCATCTGAGAGGAAATTCGTACAAATCCTTGGTTGGCCGTACCTTTTATGCTTGTGGTGTGTGAATTTTGGGTTGGGTGTATGAACTAAAGGCTGAAACGCCTTTTTCTGGAGCCATCTTTCCTTCCTATCTTGGACACCTTGTCTTCTACAGTCATTTGCTACAGTTTCTGACAGGGAGAAACCATTATTAGGAGGTGGGCGTTGGATTTCATTAGTTTCCAGTGTTCTTGACTGGCATGTGCTGGAATTTCTTATTTAAATAATTTGGAGGTTTTCGTATGTCTATTGTTTGCAATTATCTGTAGCAGTTGATTAATGCTTAATAAAATGGTAGTTTCCCTATTTTTGCTTTTTTAAGTTTTAGCACCATTTTATGCCTGGCGCACTTCCATATTTTCTTGTTAAAATTCATCAAAACAATCAAAAACACAAAAACAGACAGTTTTAGCAATTGAGACAGAGCTGAGCCAGTTGGGCTTATCATAGTGGTATCAAAGCGGTTTCCTACCATCGTGCTAGGTTGAGACAAACATTCAGTGAATTAACATTCTGCATCATTTGAGTGATCTGCACTCACCTATAGCAGCTGCAGTTGATAGGTGGTTTTGGGTAAAGTGAAGTCTATATAGGAACTCCTGCTAGAGCTCATGCAGGCTGTTCAAAACCATGATAAGAATTTAAGAAGGCTTCTACAACATCCGGAAATTTTGGATCCTTTGTTTGCAAAGAAAATGAAAGCAGACACTAATGCAAACAACCTTATCAGTACAGAGAAAAAGGATAAGGTGGTGAAACTTGAGGAGAAAGTGGACATTTTCAGCACTCAAGAAGTTGTTATCAGACGTGATAACAAGTCTGATGTTCATGACAGCAGCCTTTCACTTGAGCGAGATGATGATTTGAAAGTCATGGCAAGTTCAAAAAATATTGTGGAAGGTTCTCCTACTATTGGCACGCTAGATGAGGGTGTCATTAACGAGGAATGCTTCGCTGATTCAAGTCACAACAAGTCTGATTTTGTATATCAGACCTTAGAAGATGTGAGCCAAACACAAGTTTTGTGTGATGGGTGGCTACAAAGAGCTAAAAAGGCAAAGATGTTTGGCTGCCAATGCAAATCGGCATTTGCAGGAAGTTAAGGAGCGTTGCAGCCAGCTCAATCAAGCAAACAAACAAAGAGAGTCACATCTTTGATCTCTAATTCTTCCAAGGAAGGAATGTGTAGATGTTGAGTATGCAAAGGAGGAGCGTCTTGAGATAAGCCAACATGAAGAATATGCAGCTGTGTATGATTCAGGAAATTCTTTTGGTATACACAACATGCATCTTATGTCTTTTGAGTTACCTCTAGTTGAGAGCCCAATGAAGGCTCACACACTTAGTGGACCAGCCACTAGTGTCATCGCTACACATGAGTCTCGAGGAGAGTTACAATATTTCCTCGTCACGAGAAAGCGGTATAGGGATGATACTCTATCATCCTATGAACCTATTGGTATCTGTTGCATCCCCATAGGTTGGCCTTGCAGTTTTGAGGGTGCTGTTCCGTTTCATATCAGCAACCTAAGAGGAGCGATCACACATCATTCAACACCTATGAGGGATAGCCAACACATGTATATGAAGTCAGCAGAGGGTGGAGATTGTTATGGTGTTGCAGGAACTTCCAGTTATTCCTATCTCCACAGAGCAGATGGATGTGAGTTTGGTTTGCATTGGGACCTGAGTACTGACAGGTTTAGCACTACTGTTTGGATGAGTCCCATTCGTTGGCTTCACCACTTTTGGCATGGTGAAGTTGAGATTAGTGTTGAGCAGCGGAAGTTGGTTGGTGGCATGAGGGACATTACACAACACTTCCCTTGGGATCCTGGTGGATTGGTGTATTTGTTGCTGTTGAGATTGCTTGAGGACAAGCAATTTCAGGGAGGGCAGACTGTAATGTCCCCCTTTTTAACGTGATCTTGTTGATGATGGTTAGCTTATTATTTGGACTCTCGTAGGCTAACAGATTTGGATAGGGGGTCTCAGTGACAGATAATGGTGGATATTGGCATTTCCACCCCTTCAGTTCAGTGTTGGGCTCAGTGCAGGCCTTTGCAGTTCAGTGTTCGCCAGCTTCTGACGGCACGTCAAAACATTGAGAATTGAAGGAGTTATGAATATTTTAGTGGTTAAGTCATTTAATATTATTAAGTTATAATTTTAATTTATAATAATTAAAAAGCCACTTAAAATATATTAAAGTGATGACTTAAGGTTATAAAGTGAAAATTAAAATCACTTAAGTCAATTAAAAGGTGCACTCACTTGGTAAAGTGAAATTAAAACTATTGAAAAGAATTAAATACATTTAAATGTATTTAAAAGGCATTTTGGCATCACTTTTTGGAAATCGTGCCTTTTTTAGGGATATAAGGCAAAAGGGGCAATTCAACTTCATTCATTCATGATCATTTGAAATTGCTTCTTTTTGATTTCTCTGTGCATTTGTTTGAGACAAGGATTACAGTGATTTACCACCATTGGAGAACGAGAAATCTTCAGTGATTTGCAGACTTGAAGCTGTGAAAGACCAGTTGAATCTTTGCTACAGTGAGGGCTTCAATTCAGAAGTCTATTTGAGCTTCATCAGAGTTTTTCTATTCAGTACTTTCCAGTTTTCAATAAGGAGGGGTTTACATTGACAGAGGCGCCTTCATTCAGTAGAGTTTGGCATCTGAGAGGAAATTCGTACAAATTCTTGGCTGGCCGTACCTTTTATGCTTGTGGCGTGTGAATTTGGGGCTGGGCGTATGAACTAAAGGCTGAAACGCCTTCTTTTGGAGCCATCTTTCCTTCCTATCTTGGACGCCTTGTCTTCTACAGTCATTTGCTACAGTTTCTGACAGGGAGAAACCATTATAAGGAGGTAGGCGTTGGATTTCATCAGTTTCTAGTGTTCTTGACTGGTATCTGCTGGAATTTCTTATTTAAATAATTTGGAGGTTTTTCGGGTATGTCTATTGTTTGCAATTTATCTGTAGCAGTTGATTAATGCTTAATAAAATGGCAGTTTCCCTATTTTTGCTTTAATTTAAGTTTTAGCACCATTTTATGCCTGGTGCACTTCCATATTTTCTTGTTAAAATTCATCAAAACAATCAAAAACACAAAAACAGACAGTTTTAGCAGTTGAGACAGAGCTGAGCCAGTGGAGCTCATCACAAAAACCTTTTGATATTCATATATACTCTTGAATGTTTATAAACTATTTTTTGGCTGCTAGAGGGGTTTTTGTCCTGAAAGATAGGTCATGCATCTTGATCCATAAGGACTTGGGAAAAGATGGAGTCACTTCCAAATTTTCAGGTGCATAAATGCATCCCAGGAAAGCTACTGGTTTCCACAGGCAGTGGTTTTGAAACTGCCAGCTCCTTAAAGGAGTGGCTATGAAAACACATCTCTGCATGGAGGGGCAATTTTGTCATGACAGCAGAAATGAGAATGTGAAGTGAATAGTTTGATGTTAAACTCTTCCAATTTCCACTCTAGAGTTCAGGGAGGACTCACTAACATCTGTTTAAGAACACATGGTTGGATTGGATCAATGGAAGCATTTCATAGTTAATGAAACTTCAATTAGAGCATTGGGAATAAGTAATAACAATCTACGGAGTTTTTTTTAATATTGCAGATAACAATCTATTAAGGTGCAAAGCGCAATGCACAACGAGTAAGAGTGCAACACAGAAGGAAGGAATTCCAGGCATATTACAGAACTTGTGTGGTCAAAGTATTTGAAGCCAAAGGGCACTAGAAGGTGGAAAATGTGTTGAGTTTCTGACAGTTGTAATTGTTTAGCTTGCAAGATGTGCAATTGTCACTTTCAACTGGTTTTCCTCATCCTGAGGTTTCTGGGATAAAATGTGTCTCTCTATGGTTTGGTTGTTTCAGTTGTTTTTCCATTTTGGATGCATTCGTTAACTCTAAATTGTGAGGATTTCCACTATCATCTGAATGGACATTCAAGTAGCATAGCTTAGATAAAAAATTGTTTGACCAGTAATTTACACAAGCATAATTTTTTAGTCGATTATTTATCACATCTAAACTAAATTATTTACTTATAAGTTAAGTTTTGTATTTAGTACTAGGTAAATTTTTTCGTTGTGGGCTTAAACAAAGAGAATTTAATTTTACTATTCACTGGCCAGCTTTTAAAAAAACTTGAGAGCTTCTTATCGAATTTTTGTATGATCATGCTTTAGGTTGATTTTATTTTGATTTGTTACATGCCATTTTATGGACATTTTGAATACAAGCCCACACACTAGTCGCTTTATTACCAATAGGTTTTAAATTACCATATTGGTAAATTCTTATTTTGAAGCAATTGCCATATCCAGTGTTTGTTTATATAAACTACTCATATTATTTTGTAACATTCACATTATATTTTATTGTTTTGCAGACAAGTTTAATTGAAGCATGAATCTTGGTTTCAGTGGTAGAACAAGTTAGTGTATCGTGCAATATTTTACTCATGGAATCTTCAAAGAAAAATGATTCACAAAAAGTGATCGTATTGAACAAGTCATTGAAATTGGTGAGCATTTTGTTTCTTTATTAGTTTCATATAACAGTGACGAGGTTCTTTGTTCTTACATTGTACTCCAAATCTTTGAATTTGTTTATTCTAAATATATATTATTTAATAGGCCTAGCCAAACTCGATTGTTTATATCTACTTGAATTCTGGAATGACTGATTCAAGAACTGATCAAACCATAATAGCTTCTCCAGTACTATAAACCATTACTAGTATTTCTAATCTCACCGAGAGCATCCAATTGGTGAAGAATAAATGATACTTCATCTATTGTGAGAAAAATCTAACCCTTCTTTTATGCCAATTCTACTCAAGAGTTTGACATGCTTCTAGATGACTTTTGAAGTTGTTTCAATGCATGTCCTCATTCTTGAAACTATTTTCTGGTAAGAGTTTTTACTTTTTAGTTAAAACTCATTTTGTTCATCTAGGCATTTTTTTTTCCAACTACGATCAAAGGTTATTGATAGAACTAACATTTTACAAAATTAACAGATTGTAAGACATTGTTTTATATCTATTTTGTTTGTTTTTAGATGTTTTGTAGTGTAAGAACCCCATTTTTGTTGCAGGCAGAAGGATGGGTGAAGCAAATGAATGTAGGGGAAGACAGTGCAAAAGATGCGGAGGAAGTGGAACTCCAGATTAGGCCTCAAAGGTGACAAAGTGTGCCTATATGCAATCTTAGTATTTTCTTCTGTCCATGTTTTAAATAACCATTATCTATGTATTTACTGTCTCTACTTTGAAGGTTGGGTTTAGGAGCAAAGTTTCTTCCTCACTCTCAGTTTGCAACCACCTTGAACCCTGTTGAGAAGAAGCTACGTGCAAAACTAAATGCTGCCAAACGACAATCTGCTCTAGGCACTGAAGAGTCATGCCCAGTTGACAAAGACAGCAAAGCACATGAGCTTAAGCATAGCAATGCAGATGATTATGATGATGATGATGATGATTCAGAGAGCAGAGCAAATACATTTAACAAGCGTCGAGAAAAATATTCAGCCAACTCACTGCAAAGTTTAGTTACATGTGGGAAGAAAGCAAAAAAGCAGAAGCAGTTCAGATAGTGGCGGTCTTCCTTTGGTCATGTTTTTGGCCTGAATCTATGCAAACATCCTATTGGACGAATTTACACTTGAAGATTGTAACAATCGGAAGTCAGTATATCCCTTCTTGTGATGCTGGCACCAGTTCTTTAGCAGAGGACCTCAAGTACAAGCAATAAGGAGGATAAACAAAGCAGCATTTAATTCATACAGATAAATATACCAGTGGCAGTTTCATCAAATTCTAAATATCTAGGCTTGACTTTAGTCCAATGCAATTTTGTAGTTTGTTTCTTGGAAGTCGCAATAGTTTTCATCGCTTCCAGCCTGGCTGTGCACATGTTGTAAATGGATCTGATACTGGTAAACATGAGTCTGGTAATGAACCGTGTTTTGATCTATCTTCAAAAGGTGAGGATTAATCTCTTTGGGAGGGGAGGAAATTAGGGATGCAGACAAACATTAATGCCAATTTGAATTGAATTGTACAGGATTAATACCATGGGATTTCTATTTAGTATTATCATCTCTGACATGGTTTCATAGTTACTAAGAAAAGTCTTTTGAAGAATAAATTGGCAAATTAAAATAGAAGTTTAAAAAAAAAAAAAGGATTTAATTGGGAAAAAGTTAAGCACCAAAAAATGAGAAAAACGGGAAAGAAGGTGAAAAATCTGTTAGTTTTTTAATTCAAAGGCAATGCAATTGCATAGAGATAGAGTGAAGAGAAATGAGAGTTTACATCATGAATTTTTGAATATATATATTTTAATTAATTTTCAGATCGCTGATTATGTCACATACTGCATAGTAATATTGTATGATAGTTCGTTACTATATAGTAACATACTTCTTGTACATATTTTAACTTTGAAGTACAAAATAACAAAAAATCAGTGAGACAAAGCTCATTGCAATATAGTAACATAGTTCATGTACATAATTTGACTTTGAAGTACAAAATAAAAAAAATTGAGTGAGCCAATGACTCTTGCTTCTGCAAAGTACACTGCATTAGAGTACCGCGGGCCTTGATAATACATTTATTTATTATATCTACACATTAATATCACAATTTTCAAATCATTTGAGAATTAAAAATAATAATTTGAAATAAACCCAAGCTTACACAAAAAGTAAAATAAAACTAAACTTACATTCACCATTATGCCACTAAAAAGAAAAAAGAAATTGTAATTAATAATTCATTTTTTTTTCTTATTAGAGCTCGTTTGTTGGTAACCAAAGAAACAAGTGAAATATATTTGAGGAGTACAAAATGAGGACATGTCTATTTTGCAACAAGGGTGTGTGGAGATAGAATGACACTACATCATGTAGTACATGGTTTGTCACATCTTTATCAGCTATAAAGACACATTGAGAATAGTCAATCTAAACACCTTATTTGAGGAGACAAGTTTAGACAAAGTTGTAAACTTATTGGTATATCAAGAGGAGTTGACAAACCTTATAAAGTTTTGGTACCCTTGTATTTTGCTGTGAAGCTTACATGCGGCCTGTTTGTTGCTGTTCTTGATCCTATAGATTACTTTAATCTCATGGACCCACAAATGTATTCTTTTTGAAAGCTGAAGTGTTAGATTGATGGTTTTCCTAAATGCATGGACCTGTTGTCACAGAAGTGTACACCCTTGCCAAGATGATGAAATCACTCAACCACCTCGTGTAACATGGGATGATCTCTCTGAGTGTGGGCTCAGATTGTGGAGATCAACCTTCAGAGAAGGCTGGTTTCCTTGGAACTTCACCTAATCTAACCTATGCTATTGCTGCTTGCAGAGAAAAGAGAGAAGGAAAACATAGGATGAAACCTAAACTCTAATAAGGTGATGCACCAATATTCTTTGAGACCTGCACAACTGCCTTTGCACACACAATCGATCAATGATAAGATTGGTTTATGTACAAATCAGAGGTTTTATATGCCCATGCATCAATATTTCATAAGAAGGTTATGATGTTCACAATCTTAAAAGGAAAACCTACTATCTGTTCACAATTTTGGACTGTTTGCATCATTTACACAACTTACAACCTGCAATAATGCATATATCTTTTGCCTAAAACTGCTAATAATGAGGCACAACATCAAGGATTATCACATAAATCACAAAAAATTGCATCAATCATTTGATTACGCACAATAAAAAGAGCTTCTAAGAAGGCTAAAATGCTTAAATTTATTGATTGAAAAGTGTTTGCAAACAGCTGTGCAAGCTTGAAAATGAGTTACGTTTGCTGCTCCAGCTTGAAAGAACTTGAAAAAAGTTATAATACATGCCAAGAGAGAGAAGAACCAGAGAAAAAACTGCCCTTAGGCTGCCTTATAAACTCCTCAACAGCTGCTAGATGATAGGAACATGTGTTTGCTTTAGTTGGCTGGGTCAAACTTCTTTGGGCGTCCAAAAGAGATATCCCTACTTTGCAGCCCCTAAAAGTGCTCCAAAAAGGTACTTGAGTGAAGAAAAAGTCTTTCCTTGGCCTTATCCACCATCAAGGCACCTTATATAGCTCCTAGATGCCTGTAAATGCTCCAAATTGGGTCAAAACTGCCTCCTATATTCTTTCAACCAGTTGCACAGCTCACCAAACTGCCCTAGATATCCTCAACTGCTCATTACTCTTCAAACATGTTAATAGGGCATGTGGAAAGAAGATTTCAAATAGTCCAAGGTCTTCTGGAGGAGTTAGGAGAACTTCAAGGGCTGGAGAATGACATATATTTTATGTCCTAAACACTTTTCTAGTTTCATATTTTAATCATTTTGCAGGTCTGTGATCTACACTCATCTTTATGTTCTTGTTATGTTAGAAAACCTCAACTCTCCTTTTATACTTGCCAAGTATGTCAATGTTGCTATGGAGCTACAGACAGCATCTCTTAAATAATTTAACAATATCCAATATTGTCTCATACCTGTGCACACACTGAGATGGATCCTTTTGATCATGATACAACTTTTGTTTTTCACGTCAATCTCTGTGAATTGCTCCTTTCATGCCTATTGTTCTTGGTCTATGATCATTGTCAACTTTTTAAAATCTGGCCATTCAAATTTCCTTATGACCATCTATGTATGGACTGTCAACTCTCTTGAAGCATGTCATGTCTTTCTCTGTTCACAGACCATATCACTATAAACTTCTGCCAGAGTAGATCTTTACATGATTCACCATTGAGTACTATTAGAATGTGACAATGAATAGGACAGAGAATGCAAGTAAACAAGACTGCCATGTTGTAATGAGACCTTTTCTTTTGTTACTATCTATGACTATCCTTTGTTCATGTCACTATGACACCTTAGTTTCATTGCCATTTTCCTACTAGGCTGCTATCAATCCTTTGACAATACTGCTGTGTTGCACTGCTCATATTTCATGAAGCCTTCATTTGATTTGATTTCTCTATCCACATATTCTCTGATACTTATCTTCAACAGTCATGATGATTTCCTTTAGAAAATGTTAATTCACTCATCACTTACAGTTTTAGCTTGTTGGTGTCATGACAACTCTAAACAACCTCTGATCACTGTGCCCTTGCATATCATTCTGTATTAGGCTGCCCTATTTTTCGTGGTCTGTCTTTTGGTTTTCATGGTTTAATCTTTGGCTGCTTCTATTGATTTAACTGCTGTCCTCTGTGACTCTTTGTTGCCCTCAATTTCCAGCACTGATCACTGACTCATAAGCAGAAATGTCCTTGCTTTTTGCTGCCCCTTTATGACTGTAATTTCCTCTTTCTGTAGATTATCTTTGCAATGGCTGTCTCCAGCAGGTCTGTGAGGCTTTGCTGCATCTTTGACTCTTGTCAAGAAGCCTCAATTCTGCAATGGTCTTCTATCTCTTTTAGGCCACAGTCCTTTTCCTGTGTATGACTGCATTATGACAGTGTTCATCACTTGGGACTGTCCCTTGTTACCTGGGTATCCATGATCTCAGCTCATATGCGGAGTTCAACCATATTTCCAATACTAGCACGCTGTTCCATGCTATCAGCATCAGAGATTGTTATTGGACAGATTAGGAACGAACCCCATGGTTAGTCTCCCCCATCTTGCAATGATCTGAGCACTTAGGGTTTCACATACTTCATATTGTCACATAGACTTCTTTGGGTTCATCCTGTAAACTTCAGTAGGTTCTTCATGTCTTCTACCATTCAAGACTGTGAGTGTCTGCCTTCTACCTTTCACTGTCATTTTCCATTGTCTTGTATTGCTCCTCTAAAGGAAAAATAGAGTGCTTTACTGGTGCATTGCTTTACTTCTCTGACATATCATTCCTGACAGTGCTTTTCTCACACCAAAAATTGAAATAAAGAAGTCATAGATTTATTAATACAATCCAAGATAAAAGAAGTGAAATTGGTGAATGCATATTTGGTTGCACAACAGAAGCAGGAGCAATAAGAACTTGGAGCAAAAACAGCGAGTCTCCATCATAGCACTTTAAATCCTCCACTGTTAAATCATAAATGACTAATTTTTCCACTTGGACTGCACCTGCCAGGGCTCATTCTAACCAAAATGTTTGAGACCTTTGGCAAACAAAAGTTGTAAGAATGTGTTCTTCGGTGCTTGCTTTTCACTCCAAATGAAAGAGACTCCATCGCTCCTCTGTGCTTCCAAGAAGTGCCCAAGGGAAAGGATGCTGTTGTTTATTCTAGAGTTCAAATGCATACACCCTGTAGACGGCCATGTTAATAAATAATTATATTGTAATCGACCGTACTAATTAAATAAATGTTATAGTTGGTCGTACTGGGAATAGATAATAATAGTTTAAATAAATAATGTTAGCACTCGGGACTAGTTAGCACTCGGGACTAGTTGGTACTTGACAGTTGCCGACGGTTGGTGCCCTCAACCGACGCCGGTTAACTATTTATGTTGCTGTTTGGTTCGTAGTCAGGTGTGGTTGATATGATAATTTAATACTGCAAGTACATGAAAAAGACTGCAATGCTTCATATACATCTGTTCTGTTCTGTGAATGTTTTACATAACTCAATGATATTCTGTTTCTAGTTTACTTCTATAGCATATTGAATTACCATTACTGGAGTAAACATTTGGCGCCGTTGCCTGAGCGGACTAGGGCATCACTCGTCATGGCAGCGCAATGGGTCAACCGGTGGAAGAACCTGTAAATGCTAATGAGGAATGGGAAGACCTATTGACGGAAGATCTTGTCAATCTGTGGAAGATATCGTTGCGAGATCACGTCCGTAGGGAATCCCGCATACGAGGGAATCCCGCATACGGGAGATCCCTGAGGGAGTTATCTGGGATAGACTGGAAGTGAACGACGAGGTGAATCACCTCCTAAATCGTATGCCCAGATTGCTGGCCCGTCATTCCATTATTCTACAAGACCTCCGAGAAGAAGAAGATCCGGAACGCCGAAGGCAGCAAATACTACAATGCTATGAAGAACGAACTAAATGAGAAGAAGAAGAACGAGACACGAGCCGAAGACGTACATCTGGTAGCCAGCAATGATCGCCTGAAACATATTTTAAATGCTCGTATAGCCGAACAAAGACAAGAATTGAGTACCTGATGGGCACGAGACTCAGGAAGAAAAGGTTCGGCGATCACTCAGGCTGCAAGAACAAGAAAACCGGCGAAGACGACTGAAGTACGTCGGTAAGGAACTGGATGAGGATTTAATTGAAATAAATCAAAGCATAAAAAGAACATATGAAAACCTGACAAGAATAGACACATCCATTGGACGAGCGCACCAAAGTTTGACAGAAGGAAGGGACGGAGAACCCTTCGGCACCCCGTACGTAGGAAGGTATGATCCTTATGAGAACGAAGATGAATTGAATAATAGCATCAGACGGTTTCGGGAGTTGTCCCTCTCGGATGACGACGAACGGCTGACGAGTGGAAGATCTGAGCCCAGTACCCCAAGGCGGAGAGAGTACCAAAGGGAACCCCAGGAGACTCAAGGTGTCGAGGACGCCGAAGGAAGACGTGGGAGTGACTTGTACGTGGCCGAGAGTGCAAGTGACGCATCGGAACGTAGCGGGGAAACCAATCTAATCGGGTCCAATACACAAGGAGGACAGCGGGGAAAGATGGCTACTCTGGAGTGGCAAAAGCTGCTAAAGTTTATGGGGAATGGGTCAGAAGATCCAGTACGACATTGTAAGACATGTGAAACTATTTGGATCGCCAGCGGACAGGATGATCCGGACCAGTGGCTAAAAGCATTCCCAGTGACACTCAGAGATAGTGCCATTGATTGGTACTCTGAATTGGATCAAGCACATAAAGCTACATGGAGGTTATTGAAGAAAGCTTTCCAGGAGGAGTTCAAACTTCATCGAGATGACAGGGAGATTGTTGCGGAGATATACAATACCAAGCAAGGAAAGCATGAGAGTGTGCGGACCTATAACCGAAGACTCAAAGACTTGCTGGGGAAATTGGAGGCACAGCCGGCTGACGAGTTGAAGAAAAGATGGTTCATCGAGGGCTTGCTTCCGTCATTAAGAAAGAAAATGAAAGTCGTACCTCCTTCGTCGTACGCTGAAGCATACAATCGGGCAATGGACATAGAAAGTGAAAATAAAACATCCTCCCGAGGGAAAAAGAAGACAGACGACGAGGAGAGTACGGATGACAGCGATGGTGAATCCAAGACTGTACAAGCACTCAGGAAAGATATGATGCGAATGATGAAAGAATTGAAGGCCAACAAGGAGAGTACGAGAGAAGCCAGAGAACTGTGGTGTACGGATTGCAATGGGGAAGGTCACACGAAGGCGAATTGTCCCAAGAACTTATTCTATGATATCTGCCAAGTGATGGGACATTCCGTCAAGGAATGCCCATACAACTTAAAAGCTAGAAGTGCACAAGTACTCTTCGCGCAGGGAGAACCGTCAACACCGCCGAACACACCACCAAAGCCCCAGTACAATAGCAATGCATCCCCTGGAGGTTACCGAAGCAACAGAAGTCCGAGAAACATGATACAATATGATGCAAAAGGAAGGCCCATGATCCAATGCAGGAAGTGCAACGAATGGGGCCACTTCGCCAGGGACTGCCAGAACGGTCAAGGTTCGAAAGGAAGATTGTGTAAGTGGTGTGGACCAGGCGATCATGAAGATAATGAATGTCCTAAGCAAAAGGGTATCCACATGCTGGAAGTAGAAGAACAAGAGGTACTGGCGATCACCAGAGCGCAAGCGAAAAAGGCCACTTACCCAGATCCATGTACGGAGAAACAAAGGATGAAGGAAGCAAAAACTGAAGTGGAACTGGCGGCCAGATCCTGATCCGATTATGGCAAGCAACCGCGATTGGAGGAACGGAGGCAAGAATTGGTACCAGAACTGCCACCATACGGTGAACAAACAATCAACCCAGTATTGCTCACAGTGAACATCGGGAAGATGCCAGCGGTTGTGCATATGGAGATCAGAGGGAATATCTTGACAAATACTATCGTCGACGGAGGATCGGGAGTCAATGTACGACCCGAAGACACATGGAAGAGTCTTGGGAAGCCTACACTCTGGCCGCCAACATTCCAACTGGTTGGCGCTGATCAACATGGTATCAAGCCATTGGGAACGTTGATGGCGCAGAAGGTGACGATCGAGACACAACAGTTTTTGCTAAATTTTGTTGTCATCCCATTACAGAGGAAAGCGTACGATGCACTACTTGGGAGAGGATGGCTGATAGCGGCGAAGGCAAATCATAATTGGAAGAGGAACACACTTTCGATCGAGAACAACGGGGGGAAGTATGTCATCGACTTGAAGAACCAGGTCGTGAGCGAAGAATTGGCTTCCTCCGGATCTGAATCGGATGGAGTTGAGTCGGATGTGGACGAAGGAAGGAAAGCTATGGAACCGAACATCGAAGGCGTACTTGAACTCGAGAGTTGTTCGGAGGACGAGACAAGCTTGCTGAATGGCTTATTTCATTGGCAGATGGAAGACTATGAAGTGTTCCACAGAGAGTGTAACATGCTACAAATCGGGGAAATCAAGGAAGAAGAGGGAAGGCCCAGCCAAGCACTTCTGGCCGAGTATGGAGAGTACGAAGAAAGAGTATCAAAACTGGACAAAATGCTAGTCCACAAGTCCGAACAGGTACGAGATGCAAAAATTGTGTTGGAGTTAAAAAATGAGAAGTATGAAAAAATAAAAAAATTAGAAAAAAAGAAAAGAGATGATAGAAGAAAGAAATCAAAAAATAAAGAAAAATGGAAGAGAAAATGAGAAAAAGCAAAACATGACGAAAGAGGAGAGAGAAAGAGGGAGGAATAATAAAAGAGAAATAAAATTTGGGAAGAGAAAAATTGAAGAGAGGAAAAAAGAAAAATTAAAAATTATAAAAGGAGTGAAATGGGAAAAAATAGAAAGAATTAAAAAATTGAAGAAGGGGAAAAATAAAAGAAATTCGAAGGATGGCAAGTTATATAAGAAATCAAAAGGCAATACTCTTATTCAGCATATAGTACGCCGAACGGTCACACTCGGGAAAAAAGAGGAAAGGAGAGAAATTTTTTCAGAAGCCAAGACAATCACACGAAGAAAGGAAGGGCGAAGCAGGAAGAAGTTTGTACGCCTTTGGTGCCTAAGGAAGTCGGTACAATTAGCTTGTCTGGAGAAGGCCGTACGCTGTAGAGAAGTTGTACGCACAAGAGAAGGAAAGGCCGTACGCACAACAACAGATGAATCTGTACGATGCAAAAAGAAGGCCGTACGCTCAGTTAAGGAGGCCGTACGAGTTGAAGAGAAGGCTGTACGCTCAGTTAAGGAGGCCGTACGAGTTGAAGAGAAGGCCGTATGCCTAGTTAAGGAGGTCGTACGAGTTGAAGAGAAGGCCGTACGCTCAGCTAAGGAGGCCGTACGAGTTGAAGAGAAGGTCGTACGCTCAGCTAAGGAGGCCGTACGAGTTGAAGAAGAGGCCGTATGCTTTGATAGAAAAGAGGACGTACGAATTAAGGAGGTCGTACGTCGTGCTAAGGAGAAATCCGTACGGCATATTAAGGAGTCTGTACGGTGGGAAAAGAAGTCTGTATGCATAAATAAGATCGTACGCACTGAACAAGGGAAGGCCGTACGGTGTAGAAAAGGAGTTGTACTCACTGCCGACTTGAACAAGGGGAGACGTCAGAAGAGGGAGTCAAATGCAAATGCCGTACCAGTTGCCAGCAAGCATCACCAGTATGGTAATTGGAGTGCCGTACCATCCATTGCCGCACCAAGCATCGACCGAGAGAAAGTAATGTCTAAGAAAAACAATGCAAAATCTGTATTTTTTTGGCTCCGTCAGCACTATTAAGAACTTGTGGAAAAATCATCAAAATGAGGCACGCAATGCAATTTCAAGTGGTTCCAGAAGAGTTAAATTGGTCTTGGTAGCGCTGCTCCTTGACCCCGCTGGGGGCGCTGCCCCTTGACCCCACTAGGGGCATTGCCCCCAGACCTCCATCAGATTTATTGGAATTGTCAATTCGCAGTGCAACCCGCCATCATAGTACAGTTACAAGAGCAGTTGGCAGCCGAGCAAACAAGAGTGGCAGCTCTTGAGGAGAAGTTGATAGAGAAGGATACCCAGGTGGCCGATGCACCACGACTTTTAGCACAGAGGGAGAATCAATTACAGGAAAACTACGAGGAGTTGGCATTTTTTGTTTTCAATCGTCTGGAAGACGACTACTTTGTAGGGGGGGATGATGTAGACGGCCATGTTAATAAATAATTATATTGTAATCGACCGTACTAATTAAATAAATGTTGTAGTCGGTCGTACTGGGAATAGATAATAATAGTTTAAATAAATAATGTTAGTCCTCGGGATTAGTTAGCACTCGGGACTAGTTAGCACTCGGGACTAGTCAGCACTTGGGATTAGTTAGCACTCAGGAGTAGTTGGTGCCCTCAACCGACGCCGGTTAACTATTTATGTTGCTGTTTGGTTCGAAGTCAGGTGTGGTTGATATGATAATGTAATACTGCAAGTACATGAAAAAGACTGCAATGCTTCATATACATTTGTTCTGTTCTGTGAATGTTTTACATAACTCAATGATATTCTGTTTCTAGTTTACTTCTATAGCATATTGAATTACCATTACTGGAGTAGCAGACACTAATTTTTGTTGGCCCCATGGCATTGACAAATTAGAGGAATTTCATACTCACCTCAACATCATAGCGCCTTGCATCACCTTTACCAAGGAGCTTGAATCTGATAACCAATTACCTTTTCTTGATGTTTTGCTCCTCAAAAAGTCTGACGGATCCCTTGGACGTCAGGTTTACTGCAAAGCAACCCACACAGATTTATATCTCCATTCCTCATCCCATCACCACCCTAGCCAAAAATTTGGGATCTTAAAAACCCTGGCCACACGAGCTTACCAAATTTGTGATGTTGACCACTTAGATCAGGAGTTAGACCATATCCGTTGTGTCTTTAGATTAAACGAGTATACCAGCAAGCAAATTTCGAGAGCTCTTAGGCATTCCAATCTGAGCCTCCTCCCCAAATCCAAGTCTAATTCATCCCAACCCGTGTCTCTCCCTTTGCTTCTTTACCTTTTGTTGAAGGCATCTCTCACAAAATCTCCAAAATCCTCCTTAAGAAAGGCCTGCGTTGTGCTTTCAAACCCTTTGTCACCTTAAAAAACCGTATCCCTCCTCTTAAGGACCCTAGAGACAACTTTCATGATTCAGGTGTCTACAAGGTTGTCTGCTCTTGTGGTGTTCCTTATATTGGTGAAACGGGTCGCTCGTTCAACACTAGAATTAAAGAGCATGGTTCTGACATCAAGCATGAGCGTGTTTTCAGATCCGCCCTAGCCGAACACTCCTCTTCCTCGAAGCATCTCATTTGCTTAGAAAGTACTCAAATCTTATTCAAAGAGGAAAACTTCTATAAGAGGAAGTTGAAGGAAGCCATAGGAATCATCAACCATCCCACCAACCTCAACCATGACGAAGGTTGGAATCTAAGCCTCTCTTGGCACCCTCTTCTTTTGAACTTACGAAACCACTGTGACCCTCGTCCCTTGCCTTCTTTCATGCCTTATTGTTTCCCCCGCTGGCTCTCTTTCTGTGTCCCTCTTCCTCTTGAGGCTTGCTTTCCTTCCCCCCTCCTTTCTCTGCTCTTTGTTCTTTGTGCTAACTCCCGTCTTGAAATCCCCCTTCCCCCCCATTTTTTGTTTCTTTTCTTTATTTTGGTAGTTCTTCCATCCCCTTTGAATGTTCCCGGGTTTGTTGGATTTTTGCTTTCAAGTGTTATTTCCTATTGCTTTTATTGCTTTGAAATATCTTTTTTGTCTCATTTAGTTGATTTAATTTACTCATTTTTTATCTTCTTTCTTTGGTTATTCATGTCTTCTTCAAATTTTTTTTTTGCTTTCTTTCTTTTCTTCTCTAGTGTTCTCTTTTGTGTATTTGTTACTACTATTTTTTGGTCTTGAAGTGTTCAATTGAAGTTTATCTCTTTTCTTTTGAGCATTTCTTTTAATTTTCTTTTAGAGTTTTCTTAGTTTTCTATTGTGCCATTTATTATAGATTTCGTTTTTTGATCTTGATTTTATATCTTGCATCTTTAATATTTATATGTTTTTATTTTTTTGGTTTTCAATAATTGGCTTCTCTATTTTATTCCATCTTTGTACTCCTATTTTCTCCTTACTATTATATTTTTTGATCTTTGTTTCTTATTTCCCTTCATGCTCTTGATTTTAATATATATCAAATAAATATTCTCACTTATTTAGCTTTGGTGTTTAAATATATATTATTAATACAATATTAAATATAATATTAATGCAATATTATTATAATTTTGTATTTAATATTGATATAATATATATTTTTTGCTTTTGTGTTTATTTTATTAATTTAAAACTTGCTTTTGTGTTTTTATTTTATAATTTGTTTTTGTTGTTAATTTATATTGTGTATTTTTGCCTTTGTCTTCTCTTCCTTTTTATTTAATTTGTTTGCTTTGGCTCTTGAATTGTATTTTGTTATCGCTTTTTTTATTATGTTGCCTTTGGTTTTTGTTTTACATGTGGTCTCATTTAACCACATATACTTGGGTTTTAATCGCTTTTACTCATTAATTTTTTAATAGTATTATTATATTAGTAATCTATATTAATATTATATGAAATTTTTTAATATTATAATTTAATATTGCATATTAATTTATATTTTTAGTTTGTATATTTCATATTTATTTTTCCTCTCTTATTTCTCTTTCTGATTTTTCTTTATGTTGTACTCTCTCATTAGTTTTCAGTCTTTCAATTCTTTTATGTTTTTTCTTTTTAAAAATTTCATTCTTATTTTTTCTCTCTTTTATTCTCTGCCTCTCTAAAATTTTTTCAATTTACTTTCTTGACTTATCTCTCTTGTCTTGGTTTTTGTGCTCTATTCTCTCCTCAACTTCTCTCCTCTCTTCCTTTTAAGCAAATTGGGTCTGCATCTAACCATTTCTCATCTCCTTTGCTCTCTATCATCCTAATGATGGATCACTAAGTGTGATTCGAAACGTTGATGAAAAAACTCAAACACAATAAAAAATCCAGAAATTACAAATCTTTAGTGTCATAACCGTAAAGTGCCATGAATGGTGACATTTGTATAGACATGTGGTGCGTAGTATTCTAACAATACTTGCATAAATGCAGCCACCTGACCCATGCCTTCTGCTGCTCTGCAATGTAGTTCCTCAGGTATCCTTCCATCCATTTATTCACTATTTCGGTCTATCCATTCGTTTGTGGGTGGTAGCTCGTGCTTGGGGTGAGTTCCGTGCCATCAAGCCTGAATAGCTCCCGCTAGAAATGACTCATAAATTTGCTGTCTCGATCACTCACTATATTCTGAGGCAACCCATGCAATTGGAATATTGAAAGATCCCCAACCCAAATCTGATCTGATTTTCTGAGTTTTGTCTTTTCACAGTCTTTGACCAGCAAATAGGAAGGGTTTTGTTTTTTGCGTTTTTCTGATTTTTTTTGTGTGTTTTTGCCGAAGGTTGATTTATGCAACAATATTGCAAACTAGAAGGAATGAAATTGCTGCTAAAACTTAAATGAGTCATACAATTTAAATAGAGAGCAATAATGATGAATTTATTGGCTCAAATGTCATTGTACATACCACAAATCTGCATATAACAATCTGATATAAACTTGAACAGCAAGGACAACCCCTTTTTAGCTTCTTCCCAGCTTCACAAATCTGCCCCAGGGTCTGATATGAATTTCCAGCTAACTTAATATGCGAATCAGATCCGATAATTGGTATGAAACCCTTCATAGCACCTAGGATTTGAACCTGTGACTCTTGAAATGATGTAGCAGCTGAGATAAGGTATAAAATGAGTTCCAAGGCCTTGAGAAGACCTATACTGCTATGGCTGCCCTGATCTGTTGCAATATGCTGATATAATACTGCTGCAAACTCAGATCTGCAAAATATATAGTTGAAACTCATCCAAATAAGCCCAAATGAAGACCCAAGGTAGGCCCTCCCCAAAGGTGAACTGGGTTCTCGTCCAATCACGATAGCCTTTGAGAGTTTTCGTTCCCAGAAGGCTGAAGCAATGCTGAAACCCTTCTCCAGAGCTCAAACCTGCAAAGTGTTTTGTAAAAATGAGAGTAGAATGCCCCAAAAAGAGCCCAACACTTTGCTTTATAACCTTGTAATGTCCCTTCTCATGTTGATCTATTCGGCTCTTCGGCCTATTTAGGAAGCACTGGGCTTTGTTTGAGGAATAAAATTAGGGTTTCCATGTTGAAGTTCTATGGCATTTGGGAGTTTACTATTTTTAGTAAATTCTATTTTTTGGCGATTATCGGTTATTAGTCTTTAGGTCTTCATTTTTGGTTGGAGCATTTAATGCAATTCAAGTCTTGGGTTCTAAAGGTTTTATTTTGGTGAATAAAGGCATTAATGTTATAATTTGCATTTGACCCCTTGGCCTAGGAGAACAACTTCAAGTTGTGTTTAAAAGAGGGACTTGGAAGGGGGACGCCTTCATTAGGTGTTTATTATATTTTTTAATAATGTCTTAATGCCTTGGGAAAAGTGGACGCCTCTTTTATGAAGATATATTTTTAAATAAAGTGAAGTTTATTGCTTGCAAGAGGGACGCCATCTTGAAGAATTAATTGATTTTTGGAATTTGAAAAGACTCTTGTGTCTTTTGGTGTGCCTTCTCAAGAATTTGAAGAGTTTTATGAGCTTCTATAAAATGAAGGTTTTGCTCCAGCTTTGGTATCCATTATGCTTATTATATTGTTATGCTGTCGGAATGACTTCATGAATTTAACTTTGAGGAATGCTTACCTCTTAGCATTTATCCAATTTCGTGTTTGAAAGATAACACCTAGTTGGTTTTGGGACTGCTTCTCATCCAGACTAGCAGATTGAATTCGAATGTTGAAGAATTTTGGAGTTTTATCAATTTTGAAGTTGCTGGTTCATCTACAGCTGAAGGTGGTTTTTGCATACAGCTCTTGGAGTAAATTTAATTTGCTTGTGGGTATCTTTCCTATCTATTTCTACACCCAAGGCGACCCCTTCTACCAATTTGCAGATTTTAGTTTGGAGTTTCTGATTTTTACTTGCCAAATCGCCCCTCAAGAAGGTCGTACCATTCATGGTGCATTGGGAATCGTGCAAGAAATAAATTCTGAGTTTTTGTTGCTGTTTCTTCATCTGATTTTGGGCGCCTATCTTCCAGCAGCACATTGGTTTTCGTTTCACGCAAATCGGAGGTATTTTGAGTGAGTTGTGAATATTTCTTTGAATTTCACAGTTGCTGATCAGAATTTCCAGAATCTCAGTTTTATATCAGACTTTATTAGATTTCAGTTTTGGCTTTCTTTCATCATTGAAGAGCTAAAAAAACATTGAAAGAATTCATTCTCCTCTTCTTAGCATTGCTCTCTATTATTGTAATTTGTAATTTGCAGATTTCATGATTGTACGGTTGAGATATAGTAGTACTAATCCAACCATTTACTTTCTGCAATTACTTGTTTAAATTTCCATATTAATTACCCCTGGATGGTTTACCGCCAGTGTGGAGAATGAACATTGTAGCTCTCATTGTACCCACTCTCAAGTCGTGAATCCCCACTCTTAAGTGGATGCCCGCCGCAGCGGATGAATTAGATAGATGTATCTTCATAGCTGGTTATCCGCCTAATTGTTTCAGTTCAATTAATAACTCCGTCATATGTTAGCACCTCGCCCTCAGTGGGATCTTGAGTGCACATTCTTGACGTTGAGTTTGTCTCATTTCAAGTATTGTTTTTAGTTTCTCCGCCATATGACAACACCTATCCTTCCTTGGGATTGAGTGTGCATTCTTGGCGTTGAGTTCTTTCAAGCTTGGATTTCAGTTTGATGCTAACGCTAATTCAATTGGCGAAGTGTTGATTGTGTGTGAAAATCTATTGAAAAAATTGGTTAGCATATTTCAAACCTTTCATGGACTTTTGATAAAAATCAATAAAATATTCCCCTTGAGGGTCTTTCCTCATCCAAAGAAAAATGCCACTTTTTAAAAACAACTTGAGTTGCTAGGATGGTGGCACTTTTCACTATTCACCTTATGATTTTCATTTACTATTCACTTTTCACTATTCCATTAAAGCAACCTTAATATTTTCACTTTATCTCTGGATTCATCAACTGAATCCAAACTAAAGGCTTGTAAGGCTCCTTAGCTAGACTCCACAGCCTTGTTGGGTCCCCTAACCATGCTGCTGACCTACGGAACCCTAATAGTAGGCCAACCTCCGCTATAGACTAAGTTGTCTAAGGAAGGGACATTACAGTCCTCCCTTCCCGGGGTTGCTTGCCCCAAGCAACCTACAACTATAATATCTCTCAACTGCCACAACATCGATATCTGAATGAGAAACCAATTGTGTCCGACTGCCAACCACCCGGATCCCAAATGATCCTGGAAAGAACTCCAACCAACATCCTCTGTATACAACTGAAGTTCCTGTCACTGTCAAGCCCTATCAAGTGAAGCCAATTGTCCAACAAATAAACTCCTGGATCCTAGTTTTGAAAATCATCTCTATATAAATTGTGCACAGGGATCTCTACCATCTGCTGATCAGTGAGCTCTTCCATCCAAAAACTGCGGAGATGAACCACATGCATCCACACTATCCATAAGCAAATTCCATCTGGATCCCATGAATAAATAGGAAATCCAACACCTGCCACTTTCTGTTGTGCCATTCTGATAACCTCTAAAACCCAAATGTAGCAAATCTCTACGTTTTGATATTAAAGGCAATCAGCAAGAGGGAACAAAGTTGAAGACTTTCCAAATTTGGACTCATCACCTGTAGACAGAAATATATCATACCAGAGTGAATCAAAACACCCATTATTCAACCCACCTCTCGGTGTCATCAAAGACATGGTCAAATCTTGTGTATGTGGGCTGAAAGGAAACTGATGAGCACACCTCATAATGAAATCGAGGTGAAACTCCCCTAACTGCACCAATGGAAAACCAGAGTGGTCATGGGTACTCCATCCTATACTGCCATCATCAGAAGGAAACTCACAACTCACAATAGGATGAGTTGGTCTTGTAGCAACATCATCATTATCCTTTGCAGCCATGTCAACAAGACCTCTATCAAAAAGCAACATCAAGTATCCTAACTTACTTCCAGGAGTAAGAAGAGTACCATCATGGATGCCATCTATCTCCTGAAAAGAGGTTGGAACAACACCAGGGTCCAACATGCAAAACTTAGAAGAAACCATCTTCTTCTGATAAGACTGTCGATTGTTAGTCTCAAAAGTACCAATGTAGAGTCTGGTGCTCAAATCTCCCATGTGTACATAGATCAACTCAATAGGCCACCAAATACCACGGTTGTAACTTAGGCCAGCAACAAGAATGGAATCATAGGTGTCAACATACCCATATATGCTAAGGAAATCCATCAAATAAACATGCCTCCACACACTCCCAAGCAACTGGATAGCTGGTGTAAGACATGAAAAGTCAGAAAGTGTAATGGAATTCCAAGTAGGACAGCCACTAACCCATGAGGAATCAATGAATATGAATTCACCAATCAACAAATAGATCGCTGTCAAGCCATGAGGAAAAGGTGACAAACCCAAATGTGTAGTGTAGATGTCATCAATACTCACCAAAGATAACTTTTGAGTGGCTGATCCACTATAAGTGTCATCAATAAAATCAATATCTTCATGAATGAATTGATCAATAACAACTGCAATTTCAAAACTAGAAGACCTTTGCTTATCATCATCCATGGAGTGGTGAGTGTCACAAATTTTTTGAAGATGAAGTTTAGCTTGTTGAGCCAACATCTTAGCTCACTTTTCCTTTTCTAACCATCCTTCATTCAACTTTTGGGACTGCTCCATAACAACTACTCCAAAGTGTTTGAAATCAGTCTTATAATAAGATGCATCATATAAATTACCATGACCAATGCATGCATCTTGTGTACCAACACTTATTGACTCTTCTTCACAAGTTTTTCCATGTGTAAGGGTAGCAATCTCATAAGAATGAGGAAGAAGAATATCACTATCCCAAATCAGACCTTTGGGATCCTCTTCTATGCATGCATTTTAGTCATCAAAGAACATCGAGTCTTGATTCGTCTCATGCTTTTCCCAAGTGATTAGAGATGGAAGTGGCTCAAAGAAATCTTCATCTTGGATGCTTTGATATTCAAAATCAGACTGCTTGCATTCTAAACTTGTCATTTCATTCTCAAGTGGGAATAGATAGTGGTTGCCTCCATACTAAAAATCAAAACCTTTGCCTAGCTCCATTGAAGTAATTTCATGATCCTCAACACAAGTTGAATGTTCTTCATCAATTTGTTCAATTTCTACCCTTCTTGCATTAGCATTTTTCTTTATAGAAGTAGCTGTTATAAGAGACTGATTTTCTGAATTATGCAATGAATTAGACATACACAAAAGAAGACAAAGTTCAACTATCTCTTTGTCCTTATCCTTTACCAATTTGACCGCCATGTCCTTACTTCTAAGCAACTACAAGTAATCCTCTTTCATCAACTCCAAAGCCTCCTTGAAAGAGTGCGGATGTGAATGAGAGATACCATGTCCCATTCTTTTTTGTCTTTCCTCTCTTTGGGCTGTCCAAATGAAGCCTTCTATGTGTTTGTGGGTGCTATCCATTCTTGACAATGCTTGAACAATTTTATCATCCTTCACCACCAATTGATCATGCAAGTCTTCCAAAACCAAAGGCTTTTGTTCCAACAGTCCTTGGCTGCCATAGACTGATTTTTCATCATGTGTAGGGGAAGTAGAATCAATTATCATTCTAGAAGAAGCATTAAGATCACCCAAAGAATCCATACAATTGCTGTCCATATCACTAGCATGTTCCATGCTTTTGTAATCTTCAAGGTTAGAGTGCACTTGCATACACTTTGCAACCCCAATTCGTAGCATTTCATGTCTTGAAGCTTTGTCTTCAACATATTCAGTCAAAGTATCATCATCATAAGCTGATATATTTTCCATTACTAACCAAACCCAAGATGTAGTATGCAAAACAAACCAAACATTATCAAAATGCAAGATCTTCTTAGTAGACAGCCTCTTAGTCTCCATAATCAGCTCTTTAAGACCAAATGCTTCATATGATCTTAACAATTGTTCTTTCATTGTAGGTGATGCATGACTAGCCAAATTGAAATGAAATATGTTCCATTCCACACAAATGGATATATCACTTGTGGCTGGTCCATCAAGTGTGTAACTATTATCATCATTGTTTTGAGCCTTCAAGGAGCTCTCTAAAAGAGGACAATCATAAACTCCAGGATGCAAACTAGACCAAACTGAATATCCTAAATCATTCCTCCTTTCTTCTTCACACAACTCAACATGCTCTTCTTGTGGGCTTACCTCACGAAGCTCTTCCCTTGTATGCTCATCATCTACACATTCTTCCCTTGGAAGAAATGAGGACCTAATGTATGACTCTCTTTGTCTTCTTGCGTTATCAAGCTGATTGCATCTTTCCTTGACCTCTTGCAAGTGTTGTCTTGCTTGGGCAGCAAGCATCTTGGCTTTTTTGGCTCTTAGTGACCACCCATCACACAACCCTTGTGTCCTTTTAACATCTTTCACAGTATGGTGAACAAAATCAAGACCTTTGTGGCTTGAATCCACAATATATATCTCATGTGTAACACTCTCAACTTGAGTACCATCATAGGAAGACTCAACAACATCATTACCTTCATGTGAAATGGATGCTACCTCATGATTAGAACTGCTGTTGCAAAAATCAGAATAGGTGTCATACCCTGGTGTCATGTTTTCAACATCTCCAATGGGCTGATCCATGATTGTAACCTCTTCCACTTTGTGATCAACATGTTGACTCAATGGTGTGATATGAATCTCCACTTGATCCAAAGTTATTTCTTCTTTAGGACTCCCACCTGATGACTGATTTTCACATTCATTGTGATCACTTGTAGGCTGCAAACTACAAACAAGTGATTCTTCTACCATTCCTTGTTCTTGCACATTAAGCTCTTCACTTTTCCCAATGGTTTCTCTCCTATCTTTTGATATTTCTTTCCTTTTCGTTGCTGATATGGACTTGAAAACATCAAGTCATCTTCATCCTCATCCGGTATACCCAAGAATTGTGTGAAAGAAAGCATGTCTTGTATCTTTTGAGGAAGAGAGCGATACTTGTCATAGCTGGCCATAATTGCTTTATTTGTTGGTGAAACATGAGGACTCTTACTTGTTCTAATAGATGGAGATGATCCACTAGAGTGCCCAAATTTCTTTGAAATTGTATCATTCAATCACTACAATTAATGGTTGATCTTACGTTGAGACTGTTCTAACTCTTCCCACACCTATATCCTTAATCAACTTTTCCATGATGACTCGTCACGCTGCCCAATTGAAAAATAAACCAAACGGAAGTATACATAGCTTTGAATGCACCCAACAAGCTGGAAAGATCCAAGCTCTGATACCACTGAAAGATCCCCAACCCAAATTTGATCTAATTTTCTGAGTTTTGTCTTTTCACAGTCTTTAACCAGTGAATAGGAAGGATTTTGTTTTTGTGTTTTTCTAAAAAAAAAATTGTGTGTTTTTGTTGAAGGTTGATTTATGCAACAATATTGCAAACTAGAAAGAATGAAATTGCTGCTAAAACTTAAATGAGTCATACAATTTAAATAGAGAGCAATAATGATGAATTTATTGGCTCAAATGTCATTGTACATACCACAAATCTGCATATAACAATCTGATATAAACTTGAACAGCAAGGATAACCCCTTTTCAGCTTCTTCCCAGCTTCACAAATCTGCCCCAGGGTCTGATATGAATTTCCAGCTAACTTAATATGCGAATCAGATCCGATAATTGGTATGAAACCCTTCGTAGCACCTAGGATTTGAAGCCTGTGACTCTTGAAATGATGCAGCAGCTGAGATAAGGTATAAAATGAGTTGCCAAGGCCTTGAGAAGACCTATACTACTTATGGCTGCCCCTGATCTGTTGCAATATGCTGATATAATACTGTTGCAAACTCAGATCTGCAAAATATATATCTAAAACTCATCCAAATAAGCCCAAATGAAGACCCAAGGTAGGCCCTCCCCAAAGGTGAATTGGGTTCTCGTCCAATCCACAATAGCCTTTGAGAGTTTTCGTTCCCAGAAGGCTGAAGCAATGTTGAAACCCTTCTCCAGAGCTCAAACCTGCAAAGTGTTTTGTAAAAATGAGAGTAGAATGCCCAAAAAAGAGCCCAACACTTTGCTTTATAACCTCTCATGGACTTTTTGATAAAAATAAATAAAATATTCCCCTTGAGGGTCTTTCCTCATCCAAAGAAAAAATGCCACTTTTTAAAAACAACTTGAGTTGCTAGGTTGGGGGCACTTTTCACTATTCACCTTATGATTTTCAGTTACTATTCACTTTTCACTATTCCATTAAAGCAACCTTAATATTTTTACTTTATCTCTCGATTCATCAACTGAAATCCAAACTGAAAGGCTCGTAAGGCTCCTAGCTAACTCCATAGCCCTCGGTTGGGTCCCCTAACCATGCTGCTGACCTACGGGAACCCTAATAGTAGGCCTACCTCCGCTATAGACTGAGTTGTCTAAGGAAGGGACATTACAAATATCTCTCTAAAAAACAAATCAACAACCTGCACTGCCATGAAAGTAACTGAAATCGGGAAGAAGTGTGCAAACTTCACGAGCCGATCAACCATGACATAAATACGATCCTTGCTTTGGGTTTTGGGTAAACCCATGATGAAATCCATGGATATGCATTCCCACTTCCGATTAGGAATGGGTAGGGGTTGTAATAGTCCTGTCGGAAAAGAGTGCTCTTGCTTGTTCTGCTAGCAAGTAGGACACTCTCTCACATACTTGAGTACCTCTGATTTGAGCCTTTTCCAAGTGAATTGCTCCCTAATTTGCTTGTAGGTTTTAAAGTAACTTGGGTGGCCTGCCATAGGGGCGTCATGAAGGGCTCTCAATATCCTCTTCTTCATAGAGGATCCTGACACAAGAAAAATCCTCCTTTTGTAAAGGTCATTCACAAGGGTGTACCTATCATCTACAACTGTACCATCAATGAACTCAGAAACCCACTTATCTTTAACATACTCAGCTGCAATCAAACCTCTCCAATCATCTGTCTCCTCACCTAGAGACCACAAGTAAGGTCTCCTTGGAAGGGCATCGACAACTATATTTTTGTTACCCTTGTCATATGCTATGTCAAAATCATAAGCCTGCAACTTGTTGACCCATTTTTGTTGTCGATCATTGAGATCACATTAACTTAGGAAATGTTTTAGACTGTTATGATTTGTCTTCACCAAGAATTTGTTGCCCACCAAATACTGTTTGAATTTAGCCAAGGCATGCATGATGGCTAACATTTTCTTATCGTAAATGTTGTAACTCCTCTCGGGACCTTGAAGTTTCCTGCTTTCAAAAGCGATGGGGTGCTTATCTTGCATCAAGACAACACCAATGCCCTCTCTTGAGGCATCACACTGTAGCTGAAATGACTGTAAAATCTGAAATGAGTACTGGACATGAGCTCATCAACCATTTGAACTTCTCAAAGCACTGCTGTGCTCGTGGAGTCCAATCAAAAGCCCCCTTCTTCATCAAGTCCGTAAGTGGAGTTGCCTGTTGTGAAAAACCCTTGACGAAGCGACAGTAGAAACCACATAACCCAAAGAACCCCTTAAGTTGCGTGGGATTTGTGGGTGGAGGCCAATCAACTATAGACTTCACCTTTTTCAAGATCCATCTTAACTCCCTTGGCATTGATGATATGCCCCAACTACAATAACTCTTTCATGCGGAAATCACATTTTGATTCCTTGGCGAATAGAGATGCACTCTCCAATGTGCCCAACACAGAATCTAAATGTGCTAGATGATCAACCCAAGTCTTGCTGAAGACTTAGTATATCGTCGAAGAAGATGAGGACCGTCTTCCTCAACTGATCTTTGAAGATTCTGTTCATACAGGACTGA